>JAQFZH010001053.1:0-24662 GCA_034695485.1 Entomobrya nivalis
AATATGTTAGCTTGGAACATTTCAATATGTTAGCTTGGCACATTTCAATATGTTAGCTTGGCACATTTCAATATGTTAGCTTGGAACATTTCAATATGTTGGTTGGAAACATTTCAATATGTTAGCTTGGTACATTTTACGGTTCTTTAAGATCAAAGCTCACTTCGTATTAAAATATAAGGGGGACGTGGCTAGAACTTAATGTGTGTAATTGTTATGTTAATGTTTGTTAGTTGATCACTTGGTATTTTAGAAATTAAACGGCTACAACGGCAAAGCGTTAGCTTGCCGCATAGGAAATGTCTAGTGAAATATATATTAGCTGTGCAGTTCTTATGAAATGAAAATTCGCTATATTTGCACTTCGAACTAAAAATGACGCCCTTCTAGTCATATCCCTTTCCATATACTAATTTGTGAACGTCTTTAAAAAAAACTTCTCGTCTGTAGCTCTGCATTAAACTTGATTTTCATTGATAAAGTGTGCAAAAGAGTACTTATCTAATCATCACCTCTGTGGTACTTCAAAAGATTATAAACTTGATCTACCTTATTGTCCTAAAAGTTGTCAAAGATTCTGTTTACTTTGCTAAATATTAAAGAATGAAGTGGACTTTATCACATTCGCTAATATGTCATTATCTCACTGAGTCGCCAAAAAGGACATTGTTACGATTACGCATTTTGTTATTGTTGTGATAATAAATGAAGAATTAAGCTTCATTCAACTCTATGTAGATTATCATCACCGACCTATCATTGACTTTAATTTATTTATCAAAGAGTAAATTAAAAGAAATTAGATATGCATTGTCTTTAAATAAACATGTGGAGGTCATTTCGCAAAGCCAGAGCCAGCCTCCATCTTACTCCACAACTCAAAAAAAATCACTCCATCAACAATTTTCCACTTGATGAAGTGAAGACATAAATGGTCAATTTTCTATTAAATTTCCACGTAATTGTTAACATTTGCTGCTGAAATGGAGCTATCACACACAAAATGAAGACGGATAAACTTAGCCTTCACTTTCGCTAAAAGTCATATCATCCTAATTGCATCACTGCACAAATTAGGCTTGCAAAACTGAATGAATGAAGATGTAACTCGAGGCTTGGAATTTTACGCTATTGAAATACATACATACATCTCGCCTCACTAAAACAATAAGATGATTAATTTAGTGATTTAGTTTGCTTATTCAAAGGCAGTGTATATATATCCTCTCTTTAAAATCATAATTATCACTAGTGTTAAAAATAAGAAGAGATCAAGCTCATGCACATACTATAATAATTTAATTGACATTGAATTTATTTCGGAAAGGAAGCAACAACTATGTACGTAGGTATAAGTAAGCCAGGAGGTGGTGTAAAGACAAGATCGTCACATCTCAGGTGTGCTTTTGCCTTATCTGCAAATCAAACGTTTTTTACAGCAGCAGTTCAACAAGTAGCACTTCATTTTTTTCATGCTTCTTCCTCTCCATCGTTTTCTTCGTGTGAGGTACTTCTTTGATTTAAGAAATAACAGTACAAACAAATTATGCGCGTTCTTCCGTCCGTCCGTATTCCATATATAAAGATGTTATTTTAACACTTTTATTTACTCCCACCCACCACATCTTATCAGAAAAAGTAAAATGCAAAAATGTTTTGCTATCGACGAACAACAAAGCGAACGTTATATTTTATTAGACTGGAGGCTCGTAACTTGTAATGTAATTTCTTTTTTGGTAATGAAATTAATGTTTTTGACATTGTCCAATGTTCATTGTTATTACAATTTTTTTCTGCTATTGCTCCTATACTCTTCTACATTATTATAAATTATTTTATTTTTGGTCTCCAAAATCTTGATTGTTTATTGTTGGTGGTGAGCTTGGCTGTAAGGTAGATAGATGAAACAAAACCAAGATAAGTTATTGAGACAACGGAAAAAAATGTTTGGAAGGATGCTGTGGGTGGTGATGATGATGATTTTATTATTATTAATTGAATTGTACACAGAGTTGATGGGTCTAGTTTGATAAAAGGGAAAAAAGAGCAGAGGGACACACAGATATGGATTAATTTGTCACCAGAGAATTTATGCTCGTGTTCTTATCATTATCATTAGTACCATCATATTCAAGTACAAGACCATCAAAAAATTTGCAAATAAAACTGAATATAGCATGGATCTGGGTTGTATAACTTTTATTTAAAAGGAGTGAGAGTGTGATCCAAACCCTAAAGTGACACTACTACATATATTACCATTTACCTTGTCTTTTGGTGTGATTCAACAAAACTATACAGCTTAATTACATTGCAGTTTGTAGTTTCTGAACAATTTACATTAGTAATCTGGAATATATACAGACAACAATGATTATTCTTCTTGCTGGTATAATTCAGACTCAACTTACCCCAAGATTTTGCACTCGGTTGTTTATCGGATGTTGTCCAAGTCCTATGCTAAGTAAATGAAGCATGTAAGATACAACAATCAGACTAAATTGAACGTACAAAGTATTTGTTGGAAACTATAGTTTTGGACCCAGATCGAATTTCAAGTGCCATCCAACCAATTTTGCTCCATTGAACAATGTGACGTGTGGGTATTTTGTCAAATTTGGGAGGACCGGTTTGAGCACTTGAACATCCCCTTATGTCCATTACTGTTGTGGTTTCATGTTGAAGCGTTAATGGGAATGTTAAGTAGAGTCGCTTGATGAAATATTTCGTTCCATTGTCATTATTATATGGTACTTCACCTCAAAACCGGCGAGCAGATGAAGTAAGATGAACATGATAATAATCGTTCTCATCATCACTGTTAATAAAAACCTTTGTGGTTTTGACAATGCAACAAGCTTTTCTCTGATTTAAATCCTGTTTTGTGGAATTCCAGACACGTTTTTCACGTTTTCTTTTATATGGATTTTTGATGGGATATTTTACTAACCGTGTAATTATACAAGATGAAAATTGTGTACGGAGAGTCAAAGAGTACATAATTGTGTGGGTGGACAAGGAACATTGCATGACATGTTCTTCGGCGTATTGTGCTCCATCATCCCTCAACTCTACTATTTTTGTGTCACTCCGATCTTGTACGTGACAATCTGACCGAAACCTGAAGTGTTTTGTCATTGAATAGTGGTTTAAAATCGTGACGGGATGATGGTAATCAACTTCATTGTCGTTTGACATTACAAATTATGCGATACCTGACCTGGCATAAAGATTTTTACAATTATTGCATTGCGAAATCTCCTTGTTTAGAATTAAAATGGAGAGTTCTCAACCATATATTTTTTCATTAAAAGATAGTAAAATCAGTTTTGGATTTTATTTTTATACTAGTTTTTGCTCAATTGTGTTGTCCAAAAATTAGCTAAAGGTCATCTCTCGAAAGGGACGCCAGTTTTTTTTGTTGGACATTGTCTTTTATTTAATCCAATCTAATCAAAATGTAATCATAATCATCCTGTTTGTTGTAGGAGATTAAACAGAAAATTATTACGGAGGTAGTGGGAGGATAGGAGGAGATCTAGGTACTATCAATTCAAGATGACCTTATTCTCAATGAAAGCTGTAAAATTGAACAGTAATTTCTACATGGGAATAATTGCAACTAAAAAAGTAATTTTCATTTCCTCTCGATTCAGTCGCAAAAAAACAGATAATTTGATTCATCCAAAGAGCTTTATACACATTCAAAAAACAACCTTCTAGTATATGTTCTGTGATTACAGGAAAAAAAAAACTTTTTCCATGCTGCTATTATACACATGTGCATGTTCACAGTTTATAGAGTATTTAAGTTAAGTTGCAAATGCCAAAAAATAGCACAGGAAGTGTTACTCAAGTTAGACATTATGAAAGAGACTGGCAAATGGCAAAACACTAGCTGATGATGATGAGATGAGGATGATTTTCTGCTAAAATTGCAATAACCTGAAAAGTTTCAACTTGCGCCAAGATAAACATGTCCACCCTTTAAAATTAGATACAACGAATGTGTTCACTGTTGACTGTGTACTCATCATTTCGTTTACTTTTCCACCAACTGGAAAATGGACATAAAAACAGTTGAAGAACTTATGCACATATTTGTACTCAACTAATAACATGAAAAAATGCATGAAGAAAAGTTACTTGCACTGTATGAACTTTGAAATGTCTGCATCATTTTAAGTCTGCACATTTTGCCCGTGTATTTATTTTATGTGCTGTGAACCGAACCGACAAAACTATTATTAGAAAGTTTACTTTTTTTCTCTTAAATTTTTCCCGATATTATTTTTTATATCCTATCACAGCATGATACGTTCGAAAACGAAGCCATAAAAGTTTGTTCATAAGAAAGTAAAAGCTAAAGTGAATGCGAGGACAAATTCATGGTAAAGAAAATTGGATACTAAGATAGACAGTATATCTATCTGCAATTCGATTTAATTTTTAAACATGTCCGTGTGCTAGAGCGATGATGTTTGATGATAATCATGATTACTATCATGATTCCTGTTCTGCTGCTGACACTGCACCACTTGGAATATGGTGATGGGTCATGTTTTCCTTTGGTGTTTGTTTTGAATGCGAGCATTACATTTTGGTTTTAAGAGAGACGAGCAAATGGAAATGGCCATGCAGACAATTTTTTTTTAATAATATCGCCGCTTCACTTCACTATTCAACCTCGTCATCTGCCTACATACAATAAAAAGAGCGTGCATAGCACGTACTCCATAAACGCTGCATATATGCATATTATACTTACATATATATCCTTTCCTTTGTCATAATGTATCTGTTCACAATCTCTTCTCACCTGCAACAACAACTTTGTCTTATGAGCAAATAAGAAGGGAAAAGAGATTGAGAGACAGACAGGTAGGGAGGCACAGACTGCCACATAATCCCAAAAGCACTGAAACAACATACAACTACTCCAATCCTTGGACGATCAGTTCATCATTGTCCAAGCTGAGGAAGACACAGAGCAAAGCGTCAGCTCCTTCACTTGGATTATTTTTTTGTGCATGAATTTAGAAAAAAACGTGAAACGCTGGTGTTGAAATAAAAAGTGAACGCTGTGCTCCAGTTTAAGTGTGCAGATATATATAAATCAAAGGAAATTTTCCTAAAATGGGGGATATAAAAGGAATGGGGAAAGATCTTTCGGATCACCATATTGCTGATCTTATGTCGAAGGGGCTGAATTTGAAAAAGAAAAATGGGAAACATTACCTTGTGACTAAGACAGTAACGGCACCAAAAAGGATTAATGAGACGGATGATGACATTGCCATTCTCACCATGATCCTCCCTGGGGAGAGATTTGAGTGTCATCTCAAGAAAGACTGCTTGCTTGGAAATCCAAAGGAAAGCAAATTAGGTAACATAAAATGAAATTAAACCTCTGGAAACATATTCATTCTTTGAATGGATAAACTTGAGGATGCTTAAGTATGTAACATTACTATTGTGTTAATTACACATACCTATAGTATTAAGGGTAATTGGGAACATTCAGCGTTTGTTTGACAAGCATGTAATATCAGTTTACCAGGAAGGATATAGAATTTTTCGGTGAGCTAGAAAAAAATTAGTTATTTTTTCTTGGCTGATTAGCTGATCACGCATGACACTTTAATTAGGGGATAGGTCAAACTAGTTAGAGTCAGTACGTCCGTCCGTAATCAGCAATTTCTTCCTCCAATAAATAATTGTTCTCTTCCGTACACATGTCAAGTGTCAGTTTAGGTCTCACTCAATCACATACTAATAATCAGTAAGCGAAGAATCATGACACGACACGACATTCCCACGCAAAACTAAAAGAAAATTATTAACAGCGGAAAATTGTAGATAGCGATGGCATACCACCTGGAACATTCCCACATGCAATGTGTACATAAACTGAACAAAACTAAAATAGGATAATTATTAGGCACATTAAATCCATACATATAGCTTCATTAGTTTACATTCTTCCTTCTTGTTACTTGTAACTTTTATTGTACATTAAAAATGAGAAGGATGATATTGATGATACTTGCAATCTGCCTGTTGTTTATAGACAAAAAAAAAGTCTTCTATGGCTCATGAATGTTCTCCTAAATTTGTGCTCTACTGACTTGACTTAATTTGGCTTTATTGCCACATGTCCATCCATTTCGTCTTTGCTCCCGTGTGCAAGCAAAGTCAAAGCACAAAAATGGTTAAAAGGAAGAAGAAGCCGAAAGGGATATATGTACATGACATGATGAACGAATGCTTGTTCTCTGTATACATGGATTTTTTATTTATGAAAGTGATCCATTCATTCATTTATCATGATAGGAGATTTATCCATGCATAAAAAAATAAATGGAAAGTGATCCGCTGTGCGTCTGTCTGCTTCTTCGTCTTCAAAGGGTTTCCTTCTTGTTTTCATTGCACACGTTTATATTATAACAGAATTTTTTATTGTAATGCGTTGCAATATCATCATCATTTCCCATGTAGATTTGCTAGTAATGCCGCTTCTAAAAGCACTTTTTTTATTGTCTGTGATCAACCCAGTAAGTAGATTTTTTATTTTAGCTTACAAATATATTATGTCTATAGAATGCATATGGTCACACTGTCATGTCATGACTCCAAATTAGGTGTATTATTATATTTTTCATATATATTTTTTTGCTTTTTGTCATGTTTTTATCCCCTGCCGATAGCGCAGTCGACACGCGCTCTGGTCGATGCATGAATAAATTATTTGATCTCTCTGCAGAATTCGGCGTATGGAAGAAATTTGATAGGCATATTTTTCCAGATAAGTATGATTTTCTGAACTAATCCATCAGCTTTTATGACCAAAAGCATCATCATCCGGTAAGCTTTTGGTGGAGTAATTTGATACTTTTTCAAGAAAACGCCGCTGTACTATGTTTGCTATGTAATTTGTGTAACATGCGGTGATTTTTTTTTGCACTATGTTGCAAATTGATAATTCTAATTTGTTGTGTGCATATTATCATTATGATTCACCAGCAGCTTGCAGCAGTAAGCTTATTAGTGTGCATATGGAATTTTTTTTTATCCTGACCAAATTTAGAATTTATACTTTGCTGATGCTGCTGATCTTCTAGACAGAAATGAGCTTTGGCAGTTTGATCCCATTGTACTCCATACAATCATGAGACGCGTTTACTTACAGACAGTGACTCTAAGCACCTGTAAGGTGAGATATATTTTCGATGATGGCCTTGCAATCGGTCTATAGAAAATGGTGGCGATTATTTACCCAAGAAAATGATGTCATTCTCATCATCATCGTCACCAGCACCCGCAGCATAAGCAATAACTTCTACCTGCATAATAGTCAAAATGGCAAATAAGCAAAAGTAATAATAATTATTATCGTTTCTTTATGACTTGTTTTCTTTTGTTGTTCGCAATTATGTATGTGTATATGTTGTGTACATGATGATGATGTGATGAGTAAGCTACAATGGTTATTTTAATGGCCGTGTGCAAATAAGCATGTATACTTAAAACTTTCAATTATGGAAGTTGAATATATATGACTGGAGAAAAAAAATAAGAGAAATATGGTTTTGATGACGTTTCCAAAACAAGTAAACTAAAAAGAGCTTGCACGCAAGAAGAATAAATAAGTAAATAAACCGCATAAAATAATTAGTATTTTTGGTCTTTGGTGAAGAAACGTGTGAGATTTATCACATTTTTATTTAGAATGGTCTGTATCATCATTGTGGCCGGCAAACACACAAAAACTGTTGATGATTGGATCGACTTTGCTGTTGACCTGAATAAGCCTTTTTTGGCAATTCGCAATAACTATTTCATGGGATGATGAAGTGTTGCTCAATAACAATGATGATAATACTAATTATTATCATGTTCATTTGTGTGTAGGCACCAAGAAGATGGAATACAAGACGAGACAATGGCACGAGAAATGCTTTGCATGTTGCGTGTGCAAGAGCCCAATTGGCACCAAGAGTTTCATTCCTCGTGAGCAGGAGATCTACTGCGCTGGCTGCTACGAAGAGAAATTTGCAACCAGGTGTGTAAAATGCAACAAGGTGATCACCTCCGGGGGAGTGACGTACAAGAACGAGCCTTGGCACCGGGAGTGCTTTACTTGCACCCATTGCAATATCCAGCTAGCGGGTCAACGCTTCACAAGCAAAGATGACAAGCCTTACTGCGCCGATTGTTACGGTGAACTCTTTGCCAAGAGATGCTTTGCCTGCTCCAAACCCATTACTGGTAAGCAAAAAAAAACAACTAATAATTAAGATTTTTTTGCAATTAGCATTAATTAACCTTAGAGAAAATTTCAAGTTTTCTAAATTGTTTTTTTCTCCTTAAAATGGTATAGGTATTGGAGGCACACGATTCATCTCATTTGAGGAGCGCCATTGGCACAATGACTGCTTCATTTGTGCCATGTGCAAAACTTCCCTGGTTGGCAGAGGATTTATTGCTGATGCTGAAGACATAATTTGTCCTGATTGTGCTAAGCAAAAGCTAATGTAAACAAATTAGTATTACCATTTGAAATACTAATACCTAATTGTTGTTGTATGTATATAAATAACATTAATGTATGTATTGTTAACAATGTAATGTAATATTTAACTCTATATTCTATACTACGCATTATGTATACTAACTTTGACACAAATTGATAACTTAACTCCTACAATGCGAAGCACACTTGCGCGTGGAACTAAAAAAATCCTTAACATTGAAATCGTACTTCCAAACTTTCTGTTCATTCTACCTCACGCGCATACATACCCAGTTATTGTTCAATGTAATCTGGTGGAGGAACTTTGATGTGTCTTATTAGAAACTATTCTAAAAATCAACTACTCTGTATTCTATTTTATCGTATGTTAATTATTTGGGATATTACAAGCTATGATCTGATCTTGGCATACTCAATTTTATTGTGTATTGTACTTTGTGCTAATTAATTATACAATTTTGAAATTGCTATATATAAAAATTAGAATTGTGTAACAATCGATTATATGGATATATATCACTGAAAGATGCTATACACTATATATACCATGAGAATTAAAACCAAATATTATGTATCAAATAATATTACACTAATTTTTAGTTCTATTATGTAGCAAGTAGTTATATTATATTACATTATAATTAGCTATAATATATTTTTAATTGAAAAAAATCCAAACAGTAGTCAAATGGCCTAATCAGTAAAAACCAGATATTTTTAGTTTCCAATCATAAACTATTCATGCGATGGTCCATTTTTGTAAGTGGTGTAAATTAACCAATTCTAATCATAAAAATGTAAGTCATTATATTAATGTAATAATGATTAAAATTTAGCTAACTTTGTTTCTTTTGCTAGAATGGTCGTGTAAGTACATTTACGTACTCCAGGTTTTACTCTCTTTATCAGTCAAAATAGCGAAGGCCCATCACTCGATTAACTACGCAATGCAATGTAGAGGAAATTGGATCTGAAATGATCACACAGTATCTTTAAAACCACAGTGCAATTTTGATCTGTCCACTTTTTGACTGAAAAGGGAAGAAACGGCATTATAATAGGTTACAAGCGTTTATGAGTAATTGACCACGACATAATGTGCAATGATCATTTAAATTCGAATGGTGCTTTAATTTTAGGGGCGGAAGATTTGCAGATATTTAAAAAAATATTTTGTGACTTCTACCTTAAAAAAAGTTGTAGTAAAAATAGGAATTTATAATAAATTAGTAACGTTGAGTTAAGTAGCTGCATGATTATGTATGGTTGTTTAATTGTTGTCTAATCATAAATGTAAGTGTACTTATTAAATAATTGTATTAAAACCAGATAATGATACGAGTATATGTACCTATCCTACATTTACCTTAATACTTACCAACTATGTTAAAATTACTTAATTAAAGCTACATAGCAAATATATATGTATATACACCTATAGCATAACTACATTGTTATTATAAGGAAAGTGAATCATATATTGTTTGTTTGTAGCATGTGAACTATCTTTTCAAAAAATATGAAGATAAATTCAAATTTTATGTTGTATTATTATTGCGCTTGTCTTACATAAAGGAAATAAAATCGGACGCAAAAAAACTAAGAGAAAGTTGATATTTCTTTTGATCACAGTGAATACATTAGTACATGTGTAAACGTTCAAACATGTGCATAAGAGCTGGTTCGTTGGCTTATTCTCCTGGATCATTTCTCACTAGATATAACATATGGAGAATTGCATTGCATAAAGAACTTTGATTAGATCCACAAGTATCCTGAAATAATTAATGCGCTTAGTGACCAGCAGCAGAAGCCCAACTATGTAAGTTGGCGAAGGTGAAAGTGATGTTATCTACCGCATTAATTTATGGCTAATTAAATTAAAACGAGATTTTAAGCGTTACCTTCACGCCATTCTAATAATATAGATATAATTCGTATATTGTGTTCTAGAGTAGATTCGTTTCATTGTTCATGTCTCCGTTCAGCACAGTCTGACAAAATGAAATAGAGACGTTTATATCATTAATTAAATAGCATTGATTGATATTTGTCAGCGTTTTGACAGTTTAGGTTTTACATTTTAATTTCCAAAGTGCTTTTCGGTTAAAAAAAACTGAAATGAAATCCGAACAAAATATTTATTTTTATCAGCACATTTTTACGTGCATCTAAAAAAATTCATCATTTAATTTTCTTGCTTTACATTACTTGCATTTGCATGCTAACGGCATACTTACATCTTGTATGCATAACATGAAGAAGCAACGATTTCAAAAACGCTGACCAAGGTTACGCTTATATATCAGTGATGAGATGAATAGACCAATTTGCAAAAAAAAAAAAACTTTAAATGAACTTGGAATACTCATTTTTGATTTGTTTAAAACTTGGCTCAATCATCTGAAAATGAAAAAGTTGAGAATTGAAATGAAGTACTTAAAATTGGCATCACAAAAAGCTGCTTCTTCCACCCTCTATACAAGCAACATGGGAGAAACTGATGCCATCTCTGTACACACTGAAGACAGTGATTTGGAGTATCCTCGCCGGAGAAATGTCCGCTGTGGCGACTTTTGCTCTTTCAACATTTTTAAAATCCCAGGACTCCTGCTACGAAACGTCGTTTTCCCGAGAGAGATGTGGGACGAGTTTCCCGATGGTCGGAAACAACAATTTAACATACAATAATTTTCTATAAATTGTATTTTTCCGTCGTTTTGAAAAGATTCATCATATTCCTTATTACAGGGTTACAGCATATCGCGGACTACTTCGTATACCAACCGGAACATGGTAATGCTAGGGAAATCATTCCTACTCCCGAATTGATTGGACTCAAATGCAAATATGAAGAAGTGGCAATTCACACTAAAGATAATGTCAAGTTACATGCATATTTAATTAAACAATTCAGTCCTACTGACTCCACTACCAGCATAAAATGTGTTAAACTTGACACAAATGCCAATGAAAATACCCAACTTCCAGGATCCCATCCAGTTCCTCTCTTAATCTACTTTCACGGTAATGCTGGTAACATTGGAAGTTGTTTGGATGTAGTGAAAACGTGCCGAGCCAATCCAATTTTGGCTGCATGCAACTGGCTCCTAGTTGAATATCGAGGGTACGGGAAATCTGAAGGGAAGCAGTCGGAGAAAGGATTGTATTCTGATGGGAAAGCTGCTCTTCGTTATGCTGAGTCCCGTTTTGACCTGAAATCAAGTAAAATTGTACTCATGGGACATTCCATGGGCGGAGCTGTAGCGATTCATTTGGCTTCCCATCCCCGTTTTCGTAACAGAATAAGCGCTCTCATTCTCGAGAATACTTTCACCAGCATTCCTCTTTTGGCCAAGAAAATTATGGAAATTCCGATAATCAACTATGTACCAAATTTCTGCTATAGCTCAAAAGTTAGTAAACACTTAAGTTTCATGCTGTATTTTTTCATAATACAGCTTGGTATTTTAAGTAAATTGGTTTATGCATTTAGTTTGAAAGCATCGACAAGATTGGAAAGGTGAAATGTCCGACCTTGTTTTTATGTGGATTGGAGGATGAAATAGTGCCTGCATCAATGACTGAGGAACTCCACGAGAAATGTGGATCCACTGTGAAGGTTATGGCGAAACTCGAAGATGGCCAGCATAACGATACATTCAAGTGCTTCGATTATTTGCCCAAACTGGCAAATTTTATTAAAAATCAGGTACATTAGTAAAGCAAATATTTCGGAATTAATTGACTTCTAGGTTAACAGCACATTGGCCAAAAAGTATTAACTCATTTCTTAATTTTAAATCTAGGTTATGTATCCAAATGCCAATAATATCCAACTTCAATCAAAATGGACAGGAGCTGGTTTATATAAACATGAATTTGGCGATATTCCTATTCGGGATTATAAGTCAAGTGTAAATAATTAAGTAGATAATGATATTATTACTATATTGTAGAACCATAAGTGATTGTGATACAAAATGTTGAAAGTATGTATGCGTATGGTTTGAAAGAAATCTTAAAATTAAAACAAACATTTTTTTTCTCGAATGAATTTTAAATTGAATTTATTCGTGATTTATTTATTGGATAAACTACTACGAATATTAAGCAAAATTAAAAAATCGTGACAAGTTACATGATATTTATATTGTTTTCATGCGAGTAGCACTGTTTAACATCGTCATACAATAAAATATAATATCCAGCAGCACAAATCCATAAAGGAGTTTTATAAAGCACAAATGTGAATTCTTGTCATTCATTTGTTGTAATGCATTACATCTTTCTGAAAAATACCTTTTCAATGTACATAAAAAATAAAATATATTTTGAAAAATACAAAAAACGCCATACAAAATAAGTTAGGTAACAAATATATTGCATATGATAAAGAACACGTAATTATTAAGATGCACGATAAATTATGATTATTTTTTAATATGCAAGGGTACAAATACGTTACGTTTTGGAGTATATTTAAGGTTCGGGGGGTAGACCCCACAACACGGCAGTTTTATCTGCCGACGTGGACAGAAAAGTAAATTCTGAGGGATGCCATCTCCCACTAATTACCTTATCTTGGTGGGTGGCAACAACCACACTGGGAAGTGGACACGACAAATCACCTTGCAAATCTGTGAGAACCATTTTATTATCGTAGCCTCCTGAAAGCAGATAATACGCAGCAGGGGAAAATCGAACAGAACGCACATCTGCCGTGTGGGTTTTCATTGACTGAACCTGGCGCTGTCCACGAATGTCATATAAAACAATTGCTGCATCTTCGTGACCGCACACCATCAGACGCCCAGAGGGGTCCACACAGACGGAGGTTACCGCAGATTTCGTGCTTGCATTGGAAGTTAACGGAGTGACAACATCTACACAACCTCTTGTTCTCAAATCCCAGAATCGGATGGTCTTGTCCTGTGAACCACTGCAAAATATTTGGCCACCCCAATTGTAAAGAGAAAGGATAGCTCCGGTATGTCCTGATAATGCTTGAAAGGGAGTGGCTGTTGAACAATCTGTTACGTAAATTTTACAGTCCCCGGCTCCCCCACTAACAAGCAAGGATGTCTTGTTGCTGACTTCTTCGATAAAGCAAACATCTCTTACCGTTCCATCATGCATTGATAACTCGACTTCTTGAGAACCAGTTAACTCTTGACTGGTTATGTCATCAAAGCGCAGAAGCTTGACTGTTTTATCGTTGCTACCCGTAGCAAGCAGATTTCCATCTGGGGACCAGCCCAAGCAATAAATTGATCCCTTGTGGTGCTTTGTTCTTTTAAAGAGAACGGTTGGCTGGTAGCTTACATGATTTTCTGTTATTTCATTCATATCTGGATATGCGCACACACGAAGTGTTTTCGAATTGGAACCGATTGCATAGACTCTACCCGCGGGATGAAACTCAGCGCAACGAACTGCCTGAACGTCCTCCAGTGATGTCACAGCCATAAACTTAGCCCTACTGTTTGAATCCATTCCGGATCCGGAGTTACGTTTTTCCATGTTATTTCTTGCATTGACACCGTTCGCTCCGGTAACGGTATTCGGGCTATTTGATGATGCTCGAGGGACTGCACTAAAATCTTGTGATGCTCTGTTATTTGCAGCGGCATTGGAATACTGAGACGGCCCCATTGGGGGTGGAGGTGGTGGACCTCCTGTTGAGAAAGCTGTAGACTGTGAATTTTGAAATTGAGTGCCGTAATTGTTGGTTGCATTGGCTGGTCGGCCAGCTCCCGTACCTGGTCCTCCATAATTTTGTGGTTGAGATTTCGGACCAAGTTTTGGAGATGAGACAGAATCTGCCATCATGTCGCCAAATAAGCGGTCTACAGAAGTTGTCATTGTTTTCAGATCTGGCCCTTGAGCTTCCGTGCTACTCAAATGAAAACTTGTGCTAGCCATGCTCCTATAAAAACAACACAATGCATTGGATTATTGTATACTGAAATAAGAGTACCAAAGCATAAGCCAGAGCGTTTCTGTGAAGAAATATTAATACCTTGAGAGAAGGTCTGAAGCAGAGTCCATGATGCTTACATTCATCAATGTCTTTTGGGGTTTAGGCAGTGGTTCAATGTCCACACGGAGACTTCGCCTTTGGAAGGGGCAACTAAATGTTTGCCCTGGAATGCTTCTCAGCCACGACAAAAGACTCAAATCAGACTCTGACAACTGGTTGTCATTTAACAGATTCGAAAATCGAAGGGCACAGTCCAATTGTTGGGTAAGAGAGCTGCCACCGCTTGACCTTGTACCAGTTCCTCCGATCATTTTGTCGTTTGTCATAGCTTTAGACTGACAGAAGTCAACACATGTTTCATAGAGCAGCCCCTATGTAAAAAATATATATTTTTCCATCATGTAGGCATGTCATTTATCGAGCGAAATTACATACATCAAACATCATCATTGCAAGACAATCATTTTTCTTCTTCTTACTTTTATTAATAGCTGCACTAATCGGTCATTTGTTGCGGTTAGAGTACTCTTTGGTGGAGCGGATGGAGGCGGGATAAATTTCTGGACCAGTGGTCGCAAATGATGAAAACAAGCTATTCTTGCAGTGCTTGATTTCCAATCTTTATACTCGGGATGCTCTGCTAACCTCGAGGGAGAAGTGAGAAGAAGACAGAGCGAAGAATATTCTTCCTTTGATTCAACCACCGTCTCCAAATCATTCAAAATCTGCATAAAGTCAAGCAAACCAATGTAGTCATGTTCATTATGTATCATTAATGCATTTTGTGTTTATGATGTTGATAACATGATGTAAATATTGCTTGAAGTGTATTTTAAATCGAGTAGATTCAATTAAAGGATACCATATAAGTGTAAGTAAATAAAATTTCATTTGCATTTTACCATAAAAGTAAATGATGAAACTAGAATATATATTTTTTATATTTGAAATCAAATGGTCTCAATATTCACTGAAATGATTCATCCTTGATTTTATTATGTGATTGCCCCATCT
The DNA here is from genome assembly GCA_034695485.1 of Entomobrya nivalis. Classification (NCBI taxonomy): domain Eukaryota; kingdom Metazoa; phylum Arthropoda; class Collembola; order Entomobryomorpha; family Entomobryidae; genus Entomobrya; species Entomobrya nivalis. Next base: position 15,531 of record JAQFZH010001053.1, read on the forward strand.
CACGCAGAGATGCACAAGGTACTTAAAAAATTTCATACTGGTAACATAAGTACTTATGTAAATGGACTCAAGTACGTGAATTTACTTTTAAAACGATCATGATGAAATACAAAACAGGTAAATTACAATGTTTACCAGTCTTTGATACATTATCTTGAAACATGATTGGCTGTTAGCAACATTTAGGATCATGGTAAAAATGAATTTTAAAAAATGCCAACTTTCCATTCTCTTTAACCCATTTAAAGTTCACATAATGATAAATTCAATATTCAAAATTTCTAATTAGCATACCTTAACCAGATCTTCAACAACTCCCGATTTTCCTTCCTCCGTCGTAAACGTTCCCCCCGCCGTCATTTGAGCACCAGGCCCCGCATATGAAGCTAAAATGTCGAGAAACCTGTGTTTCAAAATAGTCGCCCTCACTTTCTTTCCCGGGAACGTACGAAAAGCCTCCTCTAAAGGCTGAAGAAACTCGGTCACATCTTCCCACCTTCCATCCACAATCAACGACCTTAAAAATATCAGATCCGGGGATGTAATCACCTCATTCACAATGCTCGTCTCCCGTTCCAATTCAACTTGAGATGAGGTCAACCCTCGACTTGATAAAAACTCCAAAAGCAAATGGATCACATCCGATTCCGAAAGAAATAGTCTTTCCGAGTCCTCCACACTGCTATTGCCTGCACTTCCACCCGCACTACTACCTCCCCCACTTCCACCAGTGCCATGCAAAGTGGCCACAATTCCAGCACTTGAATTAGTCAATTGGTGATGAGTAGGGGCATGATGTCCATACTGGCTACCGCCAGAGGACGAAGAAGATTGTGGAAGCATTCCTGCCATCATTTTCTCACGTTCACCCGTTGTCAAATCCCAATTTTCAATGTCCTCGTAAAAGTTACTACTATTATGACTATTCAGATTAGCACTGTTATTATTGTTAAAATCTATAATTTCTTTATCCAAATGTTCGTTATGCTTAGTATACTGAAGAAGAAAAGCTTGACGATGCTTCTCTTTGTCAGGAGTTGAATCCGTGTCAACAGTAGCGGTCAAGTCTTCGCAACTTGACTGCGACTGTTGCTGTTGTCGCTGATGATGATTGGTGCGCGGAGGTTGGTAAAGGTCTTTGCCTTGAATCACTTTGCGAATTCTCTTCACTTGACATTTCAATCCATCCAGTTTCATTCGGACTACTTTAATATATAAACGGTTTATAGTGTGATGAATGGATTATATGTATTGACGACGACGACGAAGCTTCGTTCTACTGATGATGTTGTTCAAGATGTCGAAAAAGAGAGTTCTTAATAGCTTTAATGTTGATAACAATGACTAATGAGGGTTGATATGATGGCTGATGACAGCGTTATGATGTCGATTATTAGAGAAGTGACGAGGATGACAATATGATAAAGATAGCGACCAAAAATCACCAACAATTTAGATGCAAATTTATCTCAATTTTTTGATCAAGTCAGTTCAGTGTAACAATGCAAAAGTCATATTGCACTTGGTAGGACGTAATTTAATGTTCATAATATTGTTAGTGTTACTATTCACTTGTTGACGGACTACAATGGACAGCACCAAAATCATGTCGTTGTTCACGTTTGGCCAGTCTATTCAATTGTCAAAATGTTGGCTGTTTTTCTTTGTGGTACGCCCAATTGGCTTCACAGAAATATTATAGTTGTGACAGATGCGTAGCCTTTGTTTATGCATTTGTGTTGGTTTAATTTCTTCAAAAACTGTACACGCGCAATATTGCGAGCTCGAAAGAGAGAACTGCGCGTGGGTGTTCGTAAGGAAAAAATCGAGGTGATTTTTTTACTTGAAAGCCGGATATGGATGAAGATGATGACAGTGATGATTCCTTAAAAGGACTCCTTCAACTTGATTTTCATTTCACCTAGTTTTCCTTCATTACCTTACACACACTTCCCATGTAAAAAAAAATCTCTGGAAAGCGAAAGGCTTTGAATTGTTGTACACCTTCTTTTACAAGAAAATGGTCACACACACAAAAACACTTTGATGATGACTTGTTTTGAATTGGTATACAAAAAGGAAGGAAGACGATTGGACACTGAAGGATTTGGACGCACAATAGGTCGGCACACAGGGCCTTACAAAGAAAGTTTCACATCCAACTACTAATATCCAAACAACGAAACGCAATTAAAAACTGTAACAACATTTTTTAATACGAAGAGGTTTGTAGGTTTTAAAAAACGAGTTTATATCAAGTTAAACCATCCGAAAATCAAAAACCGTTTTGCTTGCCCATACCAGCGGAGAAATAAAAATAGCAATAAGAAGTTGTGTTCAAATTATTATACGCGAGTTAGTTTTTGATAGCCTAAGTGCACATTTGCGATTAATCCTTTATTACCATTATCAAATTGTTAATAGGTAACTTTTATTATTGACATTATGCAGAAGACTACTCTTCATTTGAAAATTCTGATGGTGATGATATATTAGACAGTCTACCCTCTGCACTGTGAACACACAAGGAGACCTTGTACGTAACGCCATCATCATTTTTTGCCTCTTTAAAATGAAAAAAAAAAATCTTTTTGATAAATACGGAAGGAACTCTCGTGTTATTCGGGCTAAATGCTGTTGTGTAGTCTACCGTATTCAAACAAAATTAACTGAGAAATTTTCCCCTATTTTCATGTAAAAACTCCCATGATTTCTCATGAGAATTATCTGCAGATGCTATTTCGTTCCTTACCATCGCCACTGATCTTTTCACGATGATGATGTTCACTTCTCCCTCTTTCCGTCTGAAAGATCTATCTGTTCTTTTCCTTCTGCTTCATGATCTTTGTGTGTACTTTTGCTTGTTGAATGACTTGGTTGATGATGATAATACTGTTTTCTGTTGTTCAAAGGAGTAGACAACGTCAAGAAAAATAGAATGAGGAAAAGAAGATGATCTCACGGTTCAGTTCATTTTTCGAAACTGTTATTTTTATTGAAATCTTTCTATATAGCAAGTTTAGTAAAAAATATTTATGTATGTCTCTACACGATAAACTTTTTTGTACGTGTTAGTCAATACTTAGCGTTATTGTTTTCAGCATAGCATATCATTTTTGTTATAAATATAAACCACTGAAATATGTGCTGATTGTAAGTGTGCTGCTGACTACTATGTAATTGTTGAAAATTCTAGATGATGATGATGATGCACTACTACATCATCATCTTGAATGTAACCGATAATCTGTTAGATACACAAAAACATATTGGCATTTTCAAGCCTATTTAAAATTTTAAATACTTCTTGACTGAGAGACCCATATTTCCTCTTTTTTCTGTTGCTCTCTCATCTCGCTCGCATCGCAAGTATTCATCATTGACGGAATTGGTTTTTATCTGAGCTATGCACAAAAAAGTATAATTTTTCACACAAAAATGAATATTCAGCACATAATATTTTTATTTAAAAAAAAGCACACTGCATTCATATCAATGCAGAACAAGTAGCAGAAGAAGAAGAAGAAGTAGCACCAGTCTTGCGTACCATACCGGTCAGCAGTGCAAATCTGTTATATTTCTGGTAATGATAGTAGTGTTGGTTAGTGTTGCCCCTTCACTTGAAAAATAAAAAGTGTACACAAAAAAATAACAACAAACACTTCACCCTTTCCTAGATCATCTTCATTATAGCCCTTGTAATAATCCTTGTTGCCTAAAACTAAACTAAATTGTAATTCTTGTTAGTTTTATATGTGGGTGCACTGTGGTGTGATTGTATAAACAAGCATTATAGGCACGCACACACACGAAGATGCATCATAAATCAGAAAAGTCAATTTTAACTCCTGAAAATGATACCCTTTGTGCTGGGCTTGCTTCGTTGTTTCAACGTGGGTGCACTTATTTTCTTGTTAATAATCATAATCATGTTGACTATAAGCACACTTGAGTAAATAGCATGAAGTGATTTTTATTCATTAATTTTCATTTCATCGGCAAGTCAGACAGTTAACACACTTAAATATGTGAGTGAGTACTTTCATAATTCATATAATTCATAACTGTACACACACGAAAAAGGTTCAGGTCAGTGTTATAAAAGTATGCAAACGAATGCAAAGAGATCAAACTCAGGTATATTTACACCTTTCGTTATTTATGCAGTTACTGGCAAAAGGAAATTTAAACAGTTTTTTTCTCTGTGTCTGATGATTATGATGAAATTGAGAAAATTATGATGATACTTTTTATTATCTGTGTACACAATCGGCACATGTTAGATAAGGAACTCAGATTATCTAAAGAAATATAATATGTATATGTATTCCGATTCCCAGCTTTACAACATTGTCTTTACTGTTATTTCAAAGTTTGACTAAAGAACATATAGCACCTGTTCACACTTTTACACTTGTCTAGTTACACATGACTAATTGCGTAAGAGTAGGGATGACCACACACTGTTTATTAAGAGACAGTTACATTTTTACATTGGTAACTTTATAAGAAAATATTGAAGTTCCTTGCTAATAGGATTTTTTTATATCATTTATGATAATTTTTTAAAGAACTGTCAGCAGTACGAAGATATGTGATTGTAAAAACATACAAACACAGAGAGAAGCAGTTCCTAGTTTTATACAACAGACTAGCAGACATGCCAAAATACTTTTCCGATGTCAGTGCCGTTTTTTTGTATAAGAAATCGTCTGATGATCAGAATGAAAAGATTCTTCGCAGCGACAACATTGTAATAAGTAATAACCCTTTATAGATTACATGTACACATGAGTTTGCTTTACTTATTGTGCATCTCAACGAAAATTCGATTACACATTTTTTTAGGCAAGTTTGTTAGCAAAAGAATGTGACAGGAGGAGAGAAGGCAAATGCATATGGGTAGATAGCATGGTTGGTTTTTTGGTGGTGGTAGTGCCATTTGGAAGAAGAGAAGGAGAAAATAGAAAAAGGAAGAGGTGCAGTGCATGCATACATTGTTGTTGTCGGGTATCCACCCGATTTCATTTGGGATTCTCCGTATGTCTTATATAACTTTGTTTATATTACATCAAGTCATGATGATGACTGTATGCATGTACAATGTTTCACGCTGTCTCTCTGCAACAAAACACCAACACAAATCTCATGTTTAGGTTTGAGTCATCAACATCGTTGGCAACACAGAAAACGAGGAGAGGGCACACAATATCACTATCACTACTTGCTCTGAAAATATAAGCTTGGCACAAAGGGTTACTAACAAACCATCGCTCTAGCAATATGATATGATAGTATAAAAATTATATGGTATTATGTCCTGCTGGCATGGTTGGCGTTGGCGTGCACAAAAAAGTTTCGCAGGAACGAACGACAACCAAAGAAATTTAATAAGATGTTTTAGCAATATTACAATTCCAAATGTTTCATGTCTGTCAAGCATAAGTTTGCACCACCATTAGCTCACAACAGCGTGTAGAGACAAGAGCAGTAAAAGTAAAACAGAAAGATAAGGCATTTTATTATGCCATACATGTTTTGTAAACGCAAAATATAAATATTTTAATGCCATAGACTGTAGCGTGTTTTTATTTTCGTAAAGTGTGCTATCAAAGAAGAGCATCAATTTATTCAAGCCATCAGCCAAGCCGGAGGCTCTCCCAGAAAGTCAAGTCATCCTAGCAGGGAAGAAGGCTTAAGTAAAACCCAAGCTCAATGTAACAAAGCCAAGTCGACAAATTGCAACAAAAGCTGTGATGATATCAATGTAATTTCAAGCAATTACATACTTCAAGTGGGATAATGTGCGATGCGATTTGCATGCTGATTGGCTTGATTAAGGTCTCATGATGCACTGCAGTAGTTTCATGTATGTGACATGAGGATATTGTTTGATTAAATAATACTTGGTTTGTTTTGTACATAATTTGTACCTTCTGTACTGGCACTACATTTAGAGCTAATTAAGAGGTCCATTCCTATGCTACAAACGAAAGGCAGGATTAGAGTATGTTGCACTGCAATTCGCAATTTAGATGAATCAAGCTGTCCCGCGGTCTTATGGTATTCATGGTATGATGTAGAACTACAAAGAGTCGCATTACTCGTATTCGATTGCCAAAATTCGCCATGATCCAAGTAATCTGGAGCAGAAAAGGCTTGAACCTTCTGCTGGGAAATCAGCATAAACTAAAACATCTCAATGGTTTAATTTTCTAGTCATCATAGCGACTAAAATTTCAAACATCACTTCACACTTGCTTATATAAATGTGCAATGCAATGAGAAATACATACGTCAATTATTTAAAATAATATTTTCAACTTTTGTCCGTGTCAAGCAAGGGTTTGGGGAAAATTGTCAGATTTACTGATAGTCTTGCACTACTTACGATTCTTTCTTCCCAATGAAGAATATCTTCTTCTTTGGTAGCAACAGTGACAAGAGTTCTCTTTTTAGTGCCGTTTAGTAGACCACTGATTAAAGTAATAAAACTATGTTTCATGTCTTTTGAAAGTGTGAACTGTATACAATGAGGTTTGAGAACAATGCTAAATATAACGGAGCATCCCAGCGGAAAATATTATGGATGATGAGTGTTTAACCGACCATTTACTTTGCTTTGCATACTTTATATTTATTGAAATATTATGATAATTTAAGCTTCAGAAATAAAATATGCCAGTGCTCTTCAATTTTTATAAATGATTGTTCATAAGAATTTTACAATCATACAAAATAAAATGAATATAATTTGGCAAAAAAAAGTTTTATTTCAAGAATAAGAATGACCACATAAAATGATATGATATTATTGAAGTTTGCCATCTGCTGCTCTCCTTATGATGTGCTATTTTAAAACTAAACTAGTACAATATGGTCCATTTGTTAGTAAGTGACAGTGATCTTGAGGTTACGTTTTATGCATGGTGAATGATTTCAAATGTACCCTTGTTCCGCATCCGCACACGGGAGATTTCGCAAACTGAAATTACAACAAAAAATAGGACTGGACATCATTCCCACAACAAATGTCGGTTTTCCGTTCCCACTATTCAATCATAATATCATCAAATGAAATATATTTAGGCATCTATTGTTCATGTGTATGAATGAATAAAACGCTCTCAGTTATTATTGAAATCAGAAAAATAATTACGGAGGTTTTGAGAAACGTGCTTTACGAGGAAAGAAACCTTTACGGGGAAATGTAATTTTAATACGAAAAACATCTCTATATGATGTGATCTTATACTATGTAATAGTAATGATGATTACGATGTGGTTGTAGTTGTGGTAAAAGTTTTCACAATTCACAATGATTTTAAATTAATAACTATTAAAATATCTATTCATCATTAAAATTCACACAAGGTACTCTTACCTTGAATTCATGCCTGTTTTACATACAAAGTTTGCTTAAGTCCTCGATTGTAAAAATTTCTTGCAAATCGGTATTGACGTCACATATACATGTAAATAAATTCCACACAGTTCTCATCTGTATTTTTTTCCAAATGAAACGAAAAAAGTCAATCAAAATATTTTGATGATTTAGAAAAATCAGTCTATAAAATTAGTTGTTAGGTTGCTTTATTTAGTGCAGATGGACATTGCATGGATAAAAGGAAGATTGGACGAAGACGAAATGTAAACAATAAACGGAACTTGCTCGTTTACCTTGAAAAATTGCTGAATGGACATAAGGATATAATGCATACATTCTATAAATGATGAAATCCTACCTTTCGAAAATGACCTTAAACACATATTAGACAGACACTCACGTATAGACTAGACTGTTCTCTCCATCACATATCTCTCAAGGATTTTTCTTCAAAGGAACTTTATCTTCAATTATTAACAACAGCACATAATATTCTATGTATATGCTACAAAACTGCTTAACTGGTTCTTTGGATCAATTGTTGTATTAGCTGAGCTATATACTTGGTTCGTAAATTTCCAGCATCCAGAGAATTGCACAAACCACGCATGTACCCATCAACCCATCATATTTTACTTAAGCATGTAAACAAGTTTTTTCCACTTCCTGTGCCTATTCACTATTTGCATGAGCGAGATCGTGTGAACGTGAAGTAAATTGAAACGGAAGTGGGCTCACCAGAAGTACGCATATATTATTTTTGCAAAAGGATTCAACGGACAATCATACACTAAACTGTTGAAATTTTCAGTTGAATCAAGTGCATTTCACAATAATTTGTTCAGTTTTATTAAATGTGCGTGGGTGCAAATCATATTCCAAAAACTAATTTTACAAGTAAACAATTTCCTCAATCATCTTGTAAACTTTCATGCATAAAATGAAAAGGCATAGAAGTGGATAGGCATTTTTTCCTAATTTTCAGGTAAGTTTAAACTTATTACTTAACATACTTCAACCCCCAAATTCTTGTTAAAATGTGAACAAACTCATCAACTGAACTGAACAAGTGATAAAAGCTCTCTCTGAGACCCACATACTTTGTCTGTTTGTTTGTGATTGTTTGTAAATTGGCAAAATAAGTGTTTGTATGCAAGTGACTTTTGAAACTTCATGCATACTACACTGTTACAATCAAGATCATCATGTTTGAATTGACTAACACGCAAAATATACTTGCAAAGCAAGATCTGCAAAACAAAACAAAGTTTACGTTATAGTATCTGCGTGCGCGTAGTTGACAGTTGAGTAGTAGGTAATTTCGAATTTCGACAACCGTTGATCACCAAAAGCGGTTTTTTATACTACATGAATTACTATGTATGTATATATCCTTAATACTACTGCAGGGCCCAAACACCAAAAGGCCAAGGGTAGAGTCTGGGTTTGTTTGTTTTAACAGAGTACATATATGTATTGTGGACATATTTAGGTTCATGTTTTGACAATTTTTACAAAATGATTCATGCATTATGTCCAATTTTAAATTATTCAACTACAAATATAACATACTGACAGATGTGTTTGCTGTTTATTTACAGTGGACCACTTACTAAGCGGAAATTGTCCTAACACGTGGGAATATTGTGCGTAGTTTTATGTGCACTGCTTGTAAGGTATAGTGTATGGACGGCCCGTGGCCGGCCATCCAATCAGGTCAAAGCTCATGTGAATACATAGCAAAG
>JAQFZH010001054.1:0-24652 GCA_034695485.1 Entomobrya nivalis
CCGCCACCGCTACCACCCTTTTTTACTAGTGCTCGGTAATAATCATAATAATCATATATAGTGGTGTAATAGCAGTAATGCTCGTGGGTAATATGCTATTGCTACATGTCGAAATTACATACTGCTGCTGTTGGACTGACTAAACTACTATATTCGTGTTGTCTTAAGAGAAAAATATTACTTGCTCGGTTGACTCATCCAATTTCTTAGAATGTTTGTCAAGTTTCTTCTACAGGAATATAATATGGAATATTTTGACGTTTTTGAGTGGTTCTGAAGGGAAAAGGAAATTTTAGTTGTGCATAAATTGGTAGTTTCTGTGAAGGAGCCAACTAGTCACCCACCGTCAGAGATGTCTTTGATAGGAATGGGAATTGATGAGACGGATAGTTTTACATGATGCCACTTTACTGCCAGCATACTTGATCTAGTATCTTCTCTCTCTACGTGTTTATATTTTTATTTTTATTATTATGGTATCATCGTCATCACTGACTTGACTGCACGATATTTTCACTCATTTCTCATTCCTCCACTCTTTTTCATCTCTTTTCATGTATGTATAAGAATATCACTTCTTACTCTTTCAGGTAATTTCATAGGCCAGTCCACTTCACAGGTTCAAATGGCTGTTAAAATGGAATATGAATTATATATGAGATTCAATGCTACTTCCCTTCACAACAAGAAGTATGGATGTTATTCTCTCTCTCTCTTCCTCTTCATTCCATTTGCCCTAATAAAAGTTAACTGACAGTATAAATCCTTCAGGAGGAGTAGTCGTAATAGTAGCCGGGACCCTCATTTTATATATCTATGAAGAGTCATTTCAATTGGCGGAATGAATGTTATAAAATGAATTTTCCTGCAGTCAGTCACTCGTCAGTGACAGGTAGCAGTTTCTTTCTCTCTTATAAAAGAAAAAACCTGAACAAGCAAAATAAGGTAGAAAGAAAAATTTGGACAAGAGAGAGAGAGAGTTGAAGAAAAGAGATGGGGAAAATAAAAACTTTAGTTCTGTGAGTTGTGACATCGTCAATGTCTTCGTCGTCAGTAGACAGCTTGGTTTTTTTTGCTAACTTTTGACGAGAAATAATACATGTGTAGATATCCACTTGTGTTCCAACAAAGTAGTACTCTTTTTTTTCCTTGAAAAGAAAATGGACGAACGCGACAATACAATGCGATGAAAAGTTGAGCAATCTACTCCTACTACTGACGCTTAACTACTAACATACACTTTTAGTACTCTGCTTTCACCCCGCTGTTGTGAGAGAGCAGTTTGCTTTGCTACTTTTTTTTATTTATACCGGATGCCAGTTAAAGTATGGTAGCAATTCTTCGGAGACAACATCACACTAGTAATAGTATGCAACCAGAGCAGTAGAAGCAGCAGCAGTGATATTGCATCGTATTGGCAAACAGACGCTATCATGTTTGGCCATTTCTTCCTGCATTTTTTTTTCTCCTGTGCCCCTGTCTGGTTATGTGTACGTACGCGATTTCTTTCTTGGTCTCATTGAATCTTTTCTCTCTCCTTTTGTACTTACATGTTTGTTAACTTTTGTCGTTTTGAGTGAAGCAAAACATTATTGAAGGATATTATATGTCGTTCGTGTGTGCGTGTTTCTTTTTTCGTGGGACACAGAGTATTAGTATTGGAATCTTTATTGCTATTTATGCTACTAGCTTGGCTGTTGTTGATGCCGCCACCACCGCCACTGCTGCCACACGAGTACTTTTTTTCTTGCTTACTTCCTCTTATGTTGATTCGCTTTTACTACTTTTCTGTCTAGAGAGTCAAGATGGACACTTTTATTTCCATTTGTTGGCATCCGCCACATACATACCCATTTTTTCTGTGTTTCATGTAGCCGGTAACGAGAGGAGACGAGCACAAACAGAAACATTGGCCCTTCGCACGATAACTTTTTTTTTCTTTTTTTTCATACTTTTTTGTTTCTGAAGTTTTGTCTGTATGTTTATCTCGTCGTCTGTAAGAGCAAAATTGGATTTGCTCTCTTTTATATATCATGAGATAGTTTTGTATTATTCTGGAAAAAAAAAATAGTTTTTTGTGTGTTTTTTTTTCACCGACCACATAACGGATTTGGGTGTTCTCAAGTATTTAGTTTTTTTCCTCCTGTGTTTTCTGGATTAACATCAGGTGTCCTCCGCAGACAACCATCCAACTAGCATTAACTGAGAATGAAAAAGGATAAATCAGTGCTAAGCGGATTTTGTTGGATTCTTGAAAAAAAATTGAGACAGTTTTCCGTATATTATTGTCCTTTCTTATGTATTATACCTTAGATTTGTGTCGCTTGTCGTAACCCAGGACAAGGATTATAAAGCCCACACACAAACACAAATTCCAACTTATAAATATGTATATAAGCTACAAGCCATCCAGTGTTGATGATATGGATGTATATGCATATTATTGAAGTAGGTACATTCCTCTATTTTCTCCAACATTACGTTAGTATAGCTAAGGGCTGACGTCTAGTGGCACTTAGTAAGCCCATTGTTCCATAATATACACATATAGTACGCTCGCGTTTATAGTTATTTCTGCTCTCTGTTGAGAGATTCCTGTGGGTTTTATTTTCTTCCTCTTCTTCCATCCCATTCTCAAGCTTAAGATGCATTGAGAAGTTGGGAAAAGAAAAAGAACAAAATGTCCTTTGATTTTCCTCTGATGTGTACTGTCTGCATAGATAGACACACACAATGAAGAAAAATGTTGGACACAATGTGTTTCAAATATTGTTGTGAGAAGGCAGACCAGAAGTACCGGGATATATAGCATTATAGGGGAGGAGGAGACACTGATGCGGAAAGAGTGTAAAGGAGGACGACATCAAGGCAGCACTTTTTGCATAAGTAGAAAAACTCTTTCTGTTTCTACATACATACATATTATGTGCATGAATGAATGGATATTATGTTGATAATATAGATATCTTTGTGAAAACTGCAGGGGTAAAAACAGACAGACTTTTTAAATGCTTTCTACAAAATTCCTCATGGGTACAAATTGTGTATCTCACCGGAACGATGACAGGCAGAAAAGAAAGAATATGAAAGTTAGAGTAAGAAAAAGTGAGGAAAAAGGAAACGAAGAAAAAGAGAAGCCCAAGGTGAAAGTTATGTTGTAAAGTGTAAAAGAGTATAAGAGCGGCACCACACACACATAATAGAAAAGTGGTACTATCGCAGCCAACTACAACCACCACAATTACCATCACACACTCATACACCAAAAAGAAGCAGCATCATCCCATTAAAATATACATACACAAAATGTTTAAGGAATGTAGAAATAGGCATTGTTCAAACTATGGTAATAGTCATAACTGGATAGGCAAAAGAATGTGCGCATCAAAGTTATACTAGACTTTATAGCCATCACATTTTCTTCCTTAACTGTGAGTAAAAGTGTGCTAAAAACGAAAGTAACTTTGTAACTTGGCTAAACGAAAGAGTGGAATTGAAAGAAAGTAATTCCTGTAACTTGTAACAGAGTTTCTCCAGAACTGCTGTATATAAGCCGCTCTAGTACCACTTTTAATAAACTTTTAAGCTACAAGCTATATGGTTGTTTGTTTAGCTTGAATGAAAAATATTTTTTGAGAAACACCAAGTACAATTGATTCACAGTTCCGACTCCGACAATCTTTTTTAAAGAAGCAAATTAAAGAGATTTTTTTGCTCTATCTATATAAAATTATTTGCTTCAACTACGCTCATTTCAGTGTTTATTCATTCATCAGTCCACTAACTATTCAGATTTTATACAGTAAATTGACATATACGGCCGTGGCTAAAACTAACAAATATTTCTGGAAAACTGAATGAAAGAAAAAGTAAAGAGCTAGCGTTATTATAGCCACTTGTTTTTACCGTAGTATGTGTAATACCATCACAGTGTCAGAGACATGCAGAGAGAAAAAACAAGCGTACAAATTTAACTTTATTTTTCTTGCTCATACATAAATATGTACATATTTTCATGCTTATAGAACCGGCCTCCTCAAAGAGAAAGAAAATTATATGAGAAGGTCTGGTCTGATGTGAGACTGAGCTCCTAGAACAGTATGTAGCTGTTCTTTGCTGCTGCTGCTGCTGCTGCTGCGGGTGGTGGTAATACAGCAATGGGAAAAATAAGTAGTAATGAGAGTGAGAAAAGAAAGTTTTTTTTTCTCTTTTTGCACCACCATAGACTGTTTATAACAACCATATATAGCTTATTATATGCCCATTTTTGTGAAAGTATGCACTCAATGTATTAACAATGGGTATGGATGTGAGTGTTTTCATTCGAGGAAGTTTTAACAGCGGCAAGAAAAAGAAGTTATAAAGTTAAATTGCCGTGTATATCAGAAAATGTTCAAAACCGGTTTAAGCAAAGTAGTAAAAGCACGTGGAAAATTAATAAAGGATTTGAAATAATTTTTTCAGTCTGAGAATGGAATCCAACTACAATGATTTGTTATTCCGTATCACTATTTTGTTTAAAAAAAACTTTCAGTTAAATTGATCTCATTAAAATCTAGGTGAATAAATGGACACACAGACAGACGGGGTTACGCCTATAATAGATAACTTTTTTGTACATATATGCTCATATGTAAGTTGGGAATACAGAGCACAAATGTTTGTAGGCGTAGCTATTATATATTATTTGTGTGTATAATACATGTATGTATATTTACATAGCTCTTCACATTTTGCTACTTATTTCTGCAAAGTTTGTCCAAATTGTGGATTGTTATACATGTGATGTGATACATTATTGTTTCCTTCTGGTCCTCTGTTGATCCGTTTGTCAGTGTCCAGTTGGTAAGCTTGGAAAAGCTCTACTCACAAAACAAAAACGCAAACGCCATGACATGAGAGCATAAGGGACCTGCTCTTCGGACGGTGATTCTCTCTAGACTCATATTCTATTATTTTATATTTGTTCTAAACTTTATATCTCATTACGAATGATAGGTCTACTAACCGGAAAATTATTTCACTCGAATATACTATCCCTAAGTAGATGTGATGTATGCATGTACTATTGACCAGGAACTCCCTGCGGTCGTAGGTGTTCATTATGTACGTTGTATTAAGTTACGAAGAAATGGAAAGTTGATGGCTTTTACACTACATTTTTAAAAGCATACAATGTGAAATGTCTGCCCTAGTATCGTACTGATTTCAATGTGTGTGTGCATGCATTATTTCTGTCAGATTCTCTGTCAGACCAGGCCACCACTACGACCTCCAATGTCGCAACATATTAATATTATCTATTTATATAAATGTGGAAAAAGTCACTATAAGCTTAATGTGTGTGAATGCATGCTTTCACATTTTTTTCTTTTTGCCCATGATATATTGGCTCTCCGGCTGTTGCCTGAAGATAAATGTTGATTTCATGGAATTCTTTATTGGGCACGTGAAAATATTTTCGTCTAAATTGGAAATTATATAAAAGGGAAAGCAAAAAAAAGTTCTACAATTCTTGTGTTGCTTCTGCTGCAATCATTTTTTTTCTCTCTTTCCCATACTTCACAGTAATACAAGTGCACAATTTTATCTATAAATTATGTACGTGATTCTTAATGTTACAGGGTCGTTTTTATATTTCCTTTACACAAGTGCACCACACAGTTTAAAACTTTTTTTCCCCTTACCATTATTATTATTACAAAACTAAAACTACATCCATTAATACAACGAAGTAGTTTTTGAAGTAAATATATGTATTTACTTTTCAATGTATTGGAAGGAAAGCGAAAAAAACACTAATGTTCCTTTGACATGATGCTATGAACCAATATCACAACCCTTTCACTCTCATCCTCCGTTTTTTTAGATACATTTTTTAACCGAGTGAGATGCTTTCTACCGAGAGTCAATATTATTAGCTCTTTGATGTGTGTGGGAACCGAATCGTTTTCGTTGATCGAATCATTTCCCTCCATTTAACTTGTTTGATACACTGCTGTCTCTCACACAAAATCCGCAAATCATATTTGCAAACTGAAACAAATAAAAGAAACTGGAGAAAGCAAAACATTGTATACAAAGCGTTCAGTATTGTAGTAACAGTAGATTTGTTCTACTGAAGTGAACTAATGCATTTCCATCATCGAAGAGAAAGGAATTGCATGTCAGAAAAGGTTCCGGTTTTCCTCTCATACAACAACCCATTATAAATAAGTGTATGCCAATAATATCATATCTCATGGTTGCCGTCCATCTACTCCTTCCTTCGTGTCTGTACCTTCTGCTCTTGTGTCTTGTTCGTCATTTAAAAAAATGACATTGTGTTTTTGTGCCATCGTTCACAGTTTACGTGCATTTTTTAGCTCTCACTCTCAGTCAACTGCTATACTACAAGTGCATACATTAACCACATTTCCTGTCAATCTTGTCACTTTCGTGACAAGGCAATACCCTCTGGGGATCGAAATTGTGTGTATATCTTGTGTATCGTACTGCATCATCGTGTAGTACACATAAAAATAATGACAACCAATGAAACAGGAAAAATGGTGGTGTGGGGAATTGTTTTTATGATCATCGATGATTTTGAGCTTTCATTCTAATATCCCATGTTAGGCTACATAGGTAGTTAGTTGACAATATGGTGTAAACAGCAACTGAGTGAGAGCACTGGTATTTTGGCTTGCCGTTGCGAGTGGTATTTAGTATTGGCAAACAGGAAACAAGTGGCAAGTGCCACTCATCTTTGAAGATTTGGTCATCGATCTATGCCGTTTTACTATAAGATGAAAGCATGTATGCATAGTACAACACCGATGATTTCCACACATACATAATAGACTGCTTTCTCTTTTGTTTTACCCCATTATTTTCTCTCTTTCTGATCTACTCTTTTGCTTTGACTTTGAGTCTGCCTCTCTGAGCTTTTTCTTCTATTCAACTTTCTGTCCTCCTTCCCTCTAGCTCTGCCTATCACGCTTCACTTTTATTAGTGGGCTTTCACTGTTTCATTGGCTTCGGATCACGTTTGGCCATATACTTATGTATTATCATTGGTGCTGGGTGTTTGTATATGATACTGATCAATTTATTTTACTAATAGTAAGATGTGCCTTTCCACAAAAAGCTATCATTAGTAGTAGTCTAACAACGCTTGATGATGTTCAAGTTAAGATTGGAAACTAGTTGATTTTGATGCTTTAAAGCTCGTACATAATATGTATATATCCACTCTAAACTTAATGAAGTTCCTCACTGAATTAATCTGAATTGGCTGTATGTAAAGCATAATACATTTTCACACTTTCTCTACAGGCGGTCCCCACCAATCTAAGCTTTACTTTAAAAGAAAAATTTGGAGTTTTAGATCTCGTCAAAACACACTTGCGAAACTTGATGGATATTTTTAATATTATGAATTTTCATAACGTCAAAAACACTAGGATTGACAATTTTAATTATCCATTTTCATGCACGATATCTTTGAAATAAATGGACCGTTAGAGAAAATGCTCGGTAGATTTATTTTAAACAAATAGATTCTTCTCGTTAAAAGTCAAGACAAAACAACTGTTTTTTTCTTTCTTTCGTATTCTGCTTTAATTAGTGTTATAGTAAGAGGCAGGTCGGAATCTTTTTAGTTGATCGATACAAGAATCTTGCCATGCTGTCCCTAATTGAGCTTCGGAAATTCTTACAATATCCTCCAGCTAATCTTGAGCTAGTAGCTCATAAAAACGCATATGTGATTGAATGTTAGATTAATAGCTGCTGATATCAGTTTTATTGAAATTTGCTAATGCAGGCATAAAAGCTTTATCCTTTATGATTTTACTACGTTTATCCGTCTGTCTTTGACATTTAAACTATGTACTTCCATCGAGCTATGTTTTCATGTATCTACTTAACGTAACTATAATGTTTATGATAATGATAATATGTTAAAGTAAACTAACGCCAGAGAACGTATCGAGTTAGTTGAATGTATTCAAGCGAAGAGTGTATAACCGTGGTATGCATTTTGGATTTAATTTCTTTAATGCATCACTCGTTGCCGACGACGCTTCATTCTGAGACGTGACGAATAAAAAGGGAATTTGATTGTATTTAGGCTTAGGTACAAGATTTGTCCTAAATATCCCTTTTTAACGATGAAGTTTTTATAATCATTCAGCTACGCACCTATTTCGTTTTTTTATCTATTCTACTCGTGTAGGGATTACACTTGAGTACTATGAAAGAGACCTAGCTTTTAAGTACTTAACACCAATAAGCTACTAGCAATGATGCTTGAGGCTGTTCTGATTATTTACCAAGCTAAGATTCTCTTCTCGGATATGTCTGCCGTCTCGCTGCTCTGTCTGTAATGGCCTTATCCCGTGCCTTCATAAGTAAATGCATGTTTCCGTGCTTATGTGTGCGTGCATGTGTCGACAAGTAGTAAAAAAAGTGTTAATACAATTGTTAGGATGAGAAAGATGAGGTGAAAAGTGAAAATGATGATGAGAATAGCTAAAGTAGTCAAGAGAAAATACTTGGTATAAAAATAAATGAGGGAAATTAAAGGAGAAAATAGGATGTAGCGGGAGTAGGTCCAGACGAGATGAGGACATGCATAAGTAGATATACTTACAAGAAACATATTCTATTTTAGTGCACAGATAGAACAGACAAACATTCACTTGAAACGGTATTATAAACCCTTTTTTCTCGTTCGACAAGGAAGGTGTTAAGATTAATGAATGTCGAGCAGTGTTCTAAGTCTCAGGGTGGATACTAACCTATTGTTGAGAGGAATTAATAGACAGCTATCTTCTTTCCTCACTTACTCCTCACAACGACTGACAGTAAACTGACTCAAGTACGGTTTTAATGACTACGAGAGGCAAGATAAAGGAGCAGAAGTAGAAGTACAGTGGTTTGTGAAAATAAGGCACGTTGATGCTACGTTTTGTATTGTATGTCTGCACCTACAGTTTACATAGTGAAGTACATATATATAGGAGGATGCTGAGTAGATTTTTTAAGTGGGGAACTTGTCCAAAGATAAGTGTTTGTATAACATTTTTTTGTTTACGAGCATAAGTGGTCGTATGACCTTAAATGGTATACCATCTGGTTGTATGTTCAATGTTTGGGTTGGGATAATAAAATGATGATATGAGTAACTGCTTTCTTTTTTCTGGACATTTTTGCGCCGATGCGCGTAAAGAGGAGAGAAAAGGCCCAAGAACTGACGATAAAAACAGAACCAGATCGACAATACAATTTTTCTGTGCATTTCTCACGTGTACGCAGCGGTATACATACATAGAGATACATATATAATATAGTCAAGTTTGGGTATAAAGTGTGAAATAGTATTGGACTGTAAAAGTAAGTATGATAATAAAAAAAGTTAGTGAAAGTGTTGAGGCTGCATAATGTTGTTTGCTGCAGTGCTAATTATCACGCCATGTCATGCTCTATGTATTACTTACTACTATGTTGTAGTCTTCAAAGCGTAAATCCGTAACCAACATAATCTTCGCAATAGGCATATAAAATATACTGACGTATACTTGCACATATCTGACATGTGGTTTGTAGTTTCTTATAATGTTACAGAAGATATAACAAACGTTACAAAGTACAAAGATTTATTATTTATGTATGGTACTAGTTGACCCCGTGAAAGCTATACATTTAATGTTTTGAAAATAAATACAGAGTTATATTAAATTTAGGATCCTCAAAAGTGAAAGATATCTTTTATATAAATTCAGCTTCAAAATATTAGCCAAGAATAATTAAGTTTACCAATGTAAAAATGTAGAGAGCGAAATGAAGTAAAACGGGAAAGTAATATTCGTTTTTGTAAAACATATTTTTATACTGACTGTTAATGATTAAACTTCAATTTAAATAATAAATGCGATTGGCGCTAGGTAAACAATTTTAACAGAACACCAGCAGAATAAAAAAGTTTGAAGTACAAGTTTTCGTTGTAAATACCGATAAAAACGAAAATAAAACGACTTGGCTACTGGACCTATATGAAAAACACTATAAATTTAGATATAAGATATTGCTAAAAGACTGGATGAGATTATTGTAACTTCTAAGAAATGTGGTTAGTTGTGGTGGTGGTACGTAAGTATCGTGTGTGGTAAGAAGTGAGTACCACGGGAATTTTATGACTTGATGAGCAAGCAGTTTTCTTCTTTTCCTCCTTTCTCATGGGTTGGTTCGCCTGTATAATGTGATGTACTTATTTGCCAGAGTAAGAAGTTATTAAGTAACAAAAGTTTTCTTCATTTTACTGTATATGTCCGTCCATACTATACAGGATCAAAGTTTTAGCATGCGGTCTTTCTTTATCATGCAACTCGCTGTAGACAAATTAATACCAATTTAATACAACCGATTCGGGCTCATTCATTAAAAAAAATATTCAATAAAAATATAAACCGCTTTGACCCACCACCACGTGCCGATTGACATTGAATTATTCAATTAATTTATACTGCTGTCAACGTAGGTAAACTGTGAAAAGCTATTTTTTACTAAAGTTCCAGTCTTATAAAGTATTAGCGTTTTATAATGCCCTGAATTCAAAATACGCATGAATGAAGCAAGTCCTCGTTACTTTCGTTACTTAAGTACACCACGTATAGAATTTGATTTTTTCCGTATACAATGTGTCTTGGACTTAAGCTTAATAGTAAGAGTTTTAACGAAGAATGAATATGGTCCAAAGAATGCAGACCCTTTTCTTTTCTCCCTTTTGACTGGCAAGTTAAAGTAAGCTGGTGAGCCAAGCTCTAGAGAGCAAAGCTTCATCGCCATCTTCGTCATCACGCTTATAGTTGTTTTGATACTAAAAGCCAAAGTTGTGTGGGAGAAAGACAGGAAGTAACTGACTGAGCAAAGGAAATAACTGCTCGCTCCGTGATATAATACACCACAATATCTCAGCAGCAGTGATAGCCTTTTTATCACAATACTCAACTTTCTCGCTCTCTCTCTTGGTCGCTTGTTTTCTCTCTCATCTCACAACATAACAAGGACATATACAAGGGTGTAAGCGTAACAAAGTAGATGCTACCTGGTTGTTGAATGGAAGTAGTAATAGTAAAGCAACTACACGGAATGTGATTTTTCGAGGAAGTCATCTCTTGTGAAAGAAAGAAGGGGAGGAAAGAAATGATTATATTTACGTTACATCGTGTCCAATGCGTGTTAAATTCATATTTCTACTTTTTATAACATCCCATAAAAAAATTGTGGTACGTGTGTCCTTACATCATCCACAGGATTTTCTGTCGATTATGTTTGTTTAGCTGTTAGCGCGAAGACAACAAAATGCATTTATGCAGAGAGAAAGAAAAGAGATCCTAACTGAAGAGCATCTCATCTCTTCGTGCCTCTTTTCTCCTTTGCACCTCTCTCTCTCTTTCTGCGAGCAGACAGGTCGCTCGTTTTTTTAAAGACATTGATTACACAGTAGACAACACAAGCAAATCTATAAACGATGACAATGATTCTCAAAAGACGTGTTCCATACGGGCGGAAAAAGTCAATATTGATTCAATCGTGTTCAATCTCGCTTTATCTCTTCTTCCATTACCTTTTTTTCTTTGAGCCGCCACTCTACTTTTACCGTCTATACAAAATGCATACAATTTGAGATTGTATTTTTATTTTCTACTTTCACGTGGTACGCCTCTAAGCATTTTATATTCACACGAACACATTCTGACAACTACTCTGAGAGAGCCTCTCCGGCACTAGCAGCTTTCCTTTTTGTTATCCAACCTTTTTTCCCTCCTGATTAGTAGCGATGATGAGAACGTGACAAAAACGGGGGAAGGTGTGAAACTGCTTTTATTCATGAATTTTCATTTTCACGGTGGATTGGATTTCTCTGTATTTATACCCACGCTTTACTCATCCGACATATGTTACTTGTCTCAAAAGAATTATTTTCCCATGTAATTTCCCAACCAGCTATATCGCACATAAATTCCTTTGAACCAAAAAGTGTCAGCTTTAAAAAAAATATTTATTCTACTTTTCCAAAACTCGTTACATTTACACCATTAATAAGCTTGTATATATAGTATAGTGTATATCACTATATTCAAACGCATGGCTTAGCTAAGCTCTACATGATTTTTATTAAAAAACACTCTCACACTATTAGACAAGCTACACGAGAAAATGCTACTTACTACGCTTTAGTACTACTTGCTAGTTAGTACTTGATGTTAAAGCCAAAGAAGTTGGCAAGAAACGTGCATAACATTCGTACAAGGCAAACTTAGACACTTAAACCAAAAATTCTATTGTGAAAAATCCACTAAGCACGCATTCATTCTTTTTTACTTTTATAAGGACTCCATTCCTGCTTTTTAAGCTGCAGTTACCGTATTAAAATAAAGCAAACTCACTTCCCTTTTCTCATCACAGAGAAGCGGTAGATAGATGTAAAGAGTAAAAGTAATGGAAATATTTAGAAGAGAAGAAGAGATAAAATGAAAATTAAATGTTTCAAGTTTTGTGAGCGAGTAGTGTGATGCTTGATGATGTTGGCATGTGAAGTGTATATAGTATAGGTATGTACCTCTCTATTACAGATGAATTAGATAAGTGCTATGTTTGTCTATGTATGTCGTGTGTGAATAAGTGAGTGCTGTCGAAGTATTTTATTTTATTTTGGAGAGCCTTTTCATTCTTCATTTGCTCGTGTGTTTTGACGTTGCATTGGTCTTGTCATAGCATAAGTACTAAAGTCGTAGGGCATTATATAGGCCAACTTATAATCAAGAGAGAAGAGCACATCGGATTCCTTGATATAGCAAAACAATGTATTTATGAGTATGCCGAACCACGTACAGTAATTCAGTTTTCGGTTGTGGTTGTTGGCGATGATGATTTTTTGAATATCAACTCAATCTACTTTACTTACACATTATCCATAGGGAAGTTGAACTGAACCCTCGCAAGAACAACAACTAATGCTCAAGCTAAGTTTTGTGGATTTTGTTGTAGTGAAGCACATCATAAAATATATTATAGCGGTAAAATAGTAGTAAGATCAGAGTCATATTCATAAATATGCTTGG
This sequence comes from Entomobrya nivalis, assembly GCA_034695485.1. Classification (NCBI taxonomy): domain Eukaryota; kingdom Metazoa; phylum Arthropoda; class Collembola; order Entomobryomorpha; family Entomobryidae; genus Entomobrya; species Entomobrya nivalis. Next base: position 13,110 of record JAQFZH010001054.1, read on the forward strand.
TTTTGAGGCTAAAGCCGACGTAGACAATGATTGAGGGAAAATGTAGTGCAAATAGTAGGGCTTTGAAGTAACTTGCTAGTTTCTGGTTGATGATAACAAATGGCAAGTAAGGAAAAGCAAGAAGAGTCAAAAAGGAAGTTTTCATATTCAATACGGCCATTACGTATAAAGTATAAAGACATAGTTGAATTTAAGTCCGCAGCATTATTTGTGTGATATTGTTATGCTTGTACTTTTTGTGTAAAAAGATTGGTATTTGGTAGGACGTGAAAAATACCAAGAAAAAAAACCTAGTGTGCCAGTACACTGATAATAAGTAGAATGGATAAAGGGAAGTGTAAAGGAATGGTAGTTGCTGTGCAGTTTTGGTATTAACACAATACTATAATGTCGTTGCCCGTTGCTGCTATTTTTTTGATTCTCCAGGATGGTAAGTACGTAAAATGAATAGAAAAGGAGAGAAGACAAGCAAGATGGTAGATAAAATATGTGTGGCTGCATAGGTTATGGGCATTTGTAATACACATAATGTTCTGCGGACGGTTGAGCCATGCGCTCGCTTTCTTGTTCTCTTCTTTGATCTATCTGGAGAAAGTTGAAAAGCATGCTAGGGAAAAAGTCATACAGCGCCAGCAGAGTTTTCTGATACATTGGAAGCATTGGGTACAAAACTTCTAATGATGCTGCCTGTTGGATAATATAATAGCATGGGAAGGCTCTGTGAGACTGAGAGTTCTGTTGAAGGGATGCTGAGCCATACTTTCCATGCTACACAACAGGGAAATAAGTACATGACATGAGAAGGGAAAGTAGAGTACGTTTTCCGGGCTTGAGAAGGAGTGATCGATACCTTAGGGATCCACGAAGGCGGCTCAGCATCCGAAGGCCGTCTCCTTGGTAATGTATATATGTGTGTGAAGACAGAATAGAGTCATATCGAAACTTATATAACTGAACAGGAGAGGAGGGATGCCGGGGCTTCAAGATGAGTCTCTATATTTGATATAGAACTTTTGTAGTAGAGAGAAAGTCTTATGTATTTGCTCACATTGGTGCTAGTGCTGCTGCTATCCATTCTATCACAGTCTACATAGCTAAGCCAGCATGGATGGCATCACATCGCTTCACACGCCACCGCATGGCCCAACTCTCATTTCCTCCAGTCAGTTTTAGCTGCGAGAGAACTTGTTTGTGTGCTAAAAGAATGATATGTTGCGATACCTCTCAACATGCATACATGCATACATTGTACAGATAAACAACTATACAGACAACAATGTACATCATCAGCAGCATGAATGCAAAATATGTACATAATATAATAGGTTGTTGGTTTATATTCTATATCCAATTATAATAGATGTTGGTACTTTTCTCTCTACATTTTGTGCGGCGGTTTAATAACAATGGTCATGTTTCCAAGAGTATGTATGTATGCATGTGTGTGTGTAGTATATATAAATACATTCAACAAAGTAAGTAAAGGTTTTGCTTTCACATTTTACTTGTTTTTCTCTTCGTTTTCTCTTTCAGTTGGTCTATGTGTGTGTGTTAGTTTTCAGGAGCGTATCATCATTATTGTTATTATTATTTGTTCTAGGCTTTTTTCCTCAGCGTATACATGCATAAAATTGGTGTATATTCTTGTGTCGGCAAATTTGATATAGTATAAAAGGACACATGTGTATAAATAAGAGTGGTTTTCACAAGAAAAGTTGCACCGATGAAGATAATTTTAAAGGACAAGTTGGAGGAAATATATGAGATGGTATTGTGCAGTGCACTAGACTAGGAGAGAGAAAGAGCAAAGCGAAAGGGAAAGATAGCTAGCTGAAAAAATTCGTCTTTCAGCTTCAGCTCACTTTCTCAACTTACTCTAGTGAGTTACCCTTTCTCCCTGTATTTGCAGATGTGTTTTTACGTACTGCATTACATTAGCATTATATAATTTTTTCCTCTACTCCGCTCACCATATAAAATGTATTTTGAACACGTGAAAAATATAGGTTTTTTACAATAATACATGTACTCCCTCCATGTAAGTACATACATGTATATGTAATAGACAGACTTCAATGTGTGTATATTTGGCGTACTTCTTTCTGGCTTGGTTGATCGAAGCTCGTCTTATAATGATGATATGCTGACTAGCTGGAAAGAACTACATGCACACACACAAAATTGGAGAGAAAAAAAGAGAAAGTACAGCGGCAAGAGTTGTGATGTGATGACTCTTCGTTGTCTTCGTCCCCCCCACTCTCTTTTTCACTCGTTTTACTTTCTCGTATCGTCTTTCTCAATAGAAGTTTACCAAGTCTTTTGCTTGTCTTATTTCGTGGACATCAGCATGCACGTAGCGGTGGTGGGATACATAAATATATATCATCTGTACTTATGAGTGAGTGAGTATTTTTGTATGTATGTACAATTGTGCATTACTTGAATTGTAGTTGGTCTTGGTACTACTGCTGCGTTTCTTGTGTCTCTATCTCAGGACTTTCCACTTGACTATACTTCATGATAAGGTTATATGTCGCTGAAAGTGACTGTTTCTTGGCTCTTCGTTAGCTTCTCTTACTTTTTTCCCATCATCATCCTCGTCTTTTTTTTCTCTACGAAAGATTCCCTTATTCTCCGCTAGGCTGGGGGCTTGGATGATACATATGCTTTTTTCTGCCTATATCCTTTTTCAACTCATTCTTTTCACAACTTCTAGCACCAACCACGTTTTACTCTTTCCCTTTTCTTTTTTCAGGGAAAATAGTAATAACGATGGTGGTATGTGATCTTTTTTGGTATATTATGTTTGGTTTGGGCAAAGAGTTGAGCAAAAAGAATGAGACACAGAGTGAATAACACTATGGCCTGAGGTCTTCTGTCCGCCCTGCCTGGCAAATATGTTTAAATGTTTTTGGTGGACGACTGCATATTGACGGAAGAATAAAAAATAAAGTTGGAGCTTTTCTACTGCTTTTCCATATACTTTTCCATGTAGTTTCCTTTTTTTCTCTGTCATCCTCCCTTTCCCCCATTCTTCCGACAATTCTATCCGTACGTTACGTGTGTCTGTATGTGCCTCTAGACTGGATGTGTGCGTCCTCACTTTTACTTTTTCTCTGCCATAGGTTATCCTTATCAGTGATCTCTATAAAAGAGAGCATGACACGAGGACACGGTTGACAGTGTATGAAAAAATCCTTTTTCATTCTTTTCAACCGTTCCATTGTATTCAATTCTCGGCCTATTTTGCCATTTAATATTATCTTAGCTATAGCTTTTACTCTCGCTTTCACTCTCTCTCTCTTCCTTTTGTTTTTTCTCACATCTCTGATAGTGAGTTATATTTTTTAACGCTACTTCAGATCTCATAAGTGATGGTAAAAGTATGTTTATGCTTAAGCACAGACATTCTCTTTATGTGAATCTATATTACTCGCTTGTATGTCTAACGCCGTATGGCTTAGTTGGGAGATAGAAGAGTAGTTGAGGTTATCTTTTGCATAAATGAGAAGAAAACAATAAACGGTTGAGAAAGGTGTAAGCGGAAGGTACAAAAAAAGAAATAAAAGAATGAGTGAAAAGTTATATAATATTATACGGAAAAAATAAGCGTCGAAAAAATGCACTGCATACGTTTTCTTTTAACTAGAGAGAATGTGTAAAAATTAAATCGCCCATTTTTTCACATCGTTCATGCATTTTTATGAGAAAGCATGCAAAAAGCTTCTTGCATTTCAACAGGGCAATATCAAGAGGCTTTGGCATGCATAGCCTGTTAAGAATCTTCTTTGCTTTCCCTGAATGCCAAGGAGTGTGAGAGGAAGGAAGAGCAAGAATGAAAGTGAACATCATCAGATTGTAAAGCAAAAAAGGAAGAAAAAAAAGATATAAAAGATACGCTTACAATGGAAAGTCAGTTTGTGTAGTCAACTTAAGTCTGTTCTGAGTGAGTAGTAAATATATTCACACAGAAATAAGGGGTTTCCTTATCGAACAAAAAAAGCTTCTTTTTCTTCTTCTAACTTTTTCTATTGCACCTTTTGTTGTTGTTGTTGATGCTCACTTTTTTTGCATATAAGAATATACATGATTACGGTCCCGTCGTAATAGTATTTGTAACTAGTTCTGAATGAAGATCAGCACGGCAGAAGTAGAAATGGCAATTCCCAAAATTTCCCACTTTAGTTAGTTAGCGGAGAAAAAGGATGTGTGATATGTGAAAAGGCCAGAACTTCTGTGGGTTCTTCTCGTGTCATGTCAAACTATTATGTATGTATGTAATATATGGCTTAGTAGCATTACTCATGAAATGTATGTTTGGGTCACGGCTGAATTGAATTTGAGGATGCATAGAAATGGAATATAAAGGAAGGAAAAGAAGAGAAAAAAGAAGTAAGAAAAGAAAGCGAGGGAGTTGTATTGAATGAATGGTGTGATACATTTTGAGTTTTTCTACTTTCCGACGAATAAAAAGCACACACATACAATATACATATATCCACGACACAAGCCCAAACAAACAGAGAGACAAGACGATGTACACATGCATACTGATGCTCACTAAAGGAGGGAAAAAAGAAGAGGAAAGAAAGTAAAATACGTAAAATAAAAAAAGTAAGCATAGTGAGTGTGTGTGTGTGTGTATTCCGAATTCCTAGGAAAAGATTTAATTTGGAAAAGGAACTGGAAGCACTGCATAACACGACGACTATCGTTATTTATCCGATTTGAGCCTCATGTTTGCTGCTCCACGGAGTCTTGTCCGGTCGAATGAATTCTTGGCGAAAATGTACAAATTCGCTAGGAAGAAAAGTACAGAGTAACAGGAATTTTCTTACTTCGTAATACATACTTAGACTACACACTTATTACTATATTGACACAGAAAAAGGATTTTAGGTGTTTAATGCATTCTCTCTCTCTCTTTCTCTCTGCTCTTTACATTTTCTTATATGCTTTTTTTGTAAATGGTACATGCATAAGAAGTGGATGAAATGCCTTTTCCGCAAATGTTTTCCATACAGAGCTTGCTAATACCATTACTTACCCTGAGAGCACTGGATATTTGAAGAACATGCAACGCACACAGAGTAAAGTCATAACTTTTGCTGGTGCTTTTACTACTTGCCCTCACACTAAGGCTTCTTGTTTGCTTCGCTGATCGTCCTGTGAGTTTTTTTTGGTTCTTTAGAATATTATTGTAAGCTCGTGGGGGGTTTGCACCAGGACTGCCAGAACAGATCATGTATATCGATATATTCAAACGTAAAATTACATATCTCTTCCTCTCCGGCAGACTAAAAGACAAGTAAAAGCAAAAGAATCCCTAGTAAGGTATGTATTTATATTTGTTGTAGTTAATGGCAGTGGTGGTATTTCAATGGAACAAAAAGAATCTTCCTTGTTTCACCAGTGATGGTAGTGGTGATAGTGATGTGGCCCTGCATTTGATAGGCTTTTTCCATGACTGTCTTCTGATGATACAAAATCTCCAAAATTTCTCTCACTCTTACTTTTTTTTGGCTTTACCAGAAAGGTTTTCTGCGGAACCTTCGAATATGTATGTATTGTTACAAATCGACACTGGGCTACATTGTACATTGGCTACTTTAAACTAGTACACATGACTGGTCGGTCGGTCCTTAGATATGTAAATGTAAGTATGAAGAATATGCTATTTTTTATACTCTCTATAAAACGTACTAGGAAAAGATGAGACCTCCACACAATTTTACTGCTACTTGGAATTATACATAGGGTTTACTGTTCAAGTTCACCTCGATGAATTGGAATGGGAAATGTTCTTAAAAATGGGTCTTTTGAGATGCATAACGGCTAAAGGAATTGAGTTGGTTGAGTCGATGTTAAAAGAACGGACGTGGCAAGTAATATACGCAGTCTATTAAACTACGTGCTTCTCGTCCTATCTCCTTCCGCCGCCGTTGCTCACTGTTGACTTGACTGTTACTCCTTTAAGTAATGCTACAACATATATACATATACTTTTGTGGTAGTTACTTTTTACTTTTCCTATGATGTTGGAAAATACTGTAAGCATTACTGCTGTTGCAACACTTGACTGAAAAATATCAACAATACATGTACATTACACTGTTCAGAATATGGTGGTAGAATTTAACCAAATGGGAAATATGGCAAAAAAAAATCTCGCTATTCTTTCTCGTTTTCCCTGTTTTTTTTTCACTCTCTCAGGAATTCTTTTTCCTACTTTTCACTCGCGTAAATACTGTAATCTGTCTTTAGACTTTAAAGGCGGAAGAAATAAAGAACAATCGAGATCAAGTAAAAGCGAATCTTTGTGTGACTTCCAGCCACAGCCTTTCTTATCGCCCCCAATTTTCGTGGTACTGATATTTACGTTTTTCTCTCGCTGCGTCACTTTATTGAGCAATATCTACATTGTTATTTACTTATATAACATTGATGAGTACATACATTCGTGGGGATATTTTTTTTATCTAGAGCGATGGTGGGATGTTGTGTGTTTAAGAGAGAAAATAAAGTTTGTAGTTTGTTGTATGATCAGGGGCAAATGAGGCTAAGGTTAGAGAGATGGAAAAAAGGAGAGAGATCTAGTAAAAAATATACTGGATTCATTTCGTTAGTTTTTCGAGTTTGTGGGGTATGGATGCAGTAATAAGGAAGTGGGGAGAGGTGCAATGCAGTGACAGAAAACATGGTGTTCGTACAAGCATGCACGCTGGTTTGTTAGCTTTTCGCTTTTCCGTGTGGTGTTTCTCACTGCGCGTTTTCATGATATAACTTCAGGTTCTTTTGCGATGTCAGGTGTTTTAGGATTAAAATTATTAAAAACATGCTACCACCACGAGAATATGTATACATGTATGTAATACTTTTAACAACACTGCTGACAAAGTAGATACCACCACCGTTCCTGTCATAATCATGATCATATATGTATGGTTTATGAGATATATACGAGAGAGAGAGAGAGTAACCGTTTTAGTTTCATTTTTCGTGATCCAAATATTAGAATCTCATGTACATGGTTGTCTCTCTTTTCTCTTAGATTACTTTCTCTTTTGTTCCAATTTCATCGGATCACCTTATTCATTCATGGTTATTGTGGCTCCTTTTTCCTCTTCAAAAAGGATGTACTCGTGCAACACTAACCATTCACGTTGAATTTGTTACGATGCAAAAGGAGTATATGCTGTTTTTTGTTATGTTCTCAGGGACAATATTGCTGTCGTTTGCTTTACAAGTTAAAAAAAAACTTTTACAGCCGAGATTTTATTCCTAGTATGCTGTAAGTAGTAATCTCCCTCCCCTGTCGTTCTTGTTATTGCAGGAGCAGACAGTGCACAAGTGTAAACACGTATGTTTTATACATCTAATATTACAAATTATGACTATTACTGGTAGTGTCGCACACTTGTTTCTCATATCTTAATAAACCATTGTAACCTTGTAAGAAAGAATGTGTACTGGATTTTCGTTTTCCTTTTGTACTAAAAATAATATTTGAATTCTGCAACAAAAAAGGAGCATATTTGATCCTGGTCAGGCAGCAATCAATTAGGTGATTCATTTTTAAAACCGGTTTGACTGATCCAAACAATTTCTAACGCTTTGATATTTGATAGGGATTGGAAATGGTTTGTAATCATTCCGATGGAGGGACCAATCAGACGAACATACAATTCTGATAAAGGGATTATGCGCTATGGACCGTAACAATAATAATTGTATATATGACCAGTATGGTGTAGTAATAGCATCACTGCTGCCATCAGAGGAAAATTGAGAAGGTTTTCTTGTTATGAGATTTGTTCTCGCACTCATTCTCTTATTTTTCCTTTACTTCTCATCTTACCTCTTTTCTCTCCTCTCTTATTGTACTTTTTTCTTTGGTTTGTGTTGTTTCTTCGGTGTCGCGTATAGTCCTGAGATAATGTGTACAAAAAAAACTTATTATGAAGCTGATGGTAGTGATGGGAGTAGTGTGTGTAGTTTCTCTCAGAAAGATCGCTTTGTGCAATTGGTTACGTTGCTTTGCCGCTTTTTGCTGGTGTAACTGTTGGTGGCCTTAAGTTTTTGGATTCTTTTTACACGAATAGCAATAAGAAATCAAAGGTGGCTTCCACACTGAATGAAAAACCTAGTTACTAAAAGTTGAGCTTCTCGAGAGAAAAAGGGTTATACTTGAAGTAAGAGGAGCCGGAAGAAAATAAAAAGAGCTGATCACATTTGTATGCATATGATGTTTGAATCTTAAAGTAACATCATCGTTTCTCCTTTGTCCTTTCTTCTGAAGTGTAGCTTTTGCTGCCTCCTTTTTCTCTGTAGGTTTTCTTCAAAGAACAGTTTTCAACTGTCTGGTCTCGTCTATGTATGATATAGTGTGTACGCTTACGTGATAGTTAGTTTTTTCTTTTCTTTGATCGTCAGGTCTTATTGGAGAAAATTCATGGTAAAGTTATGCGATGCGATGTCTGTGTGTGTGTGTGTATTTAAGTAGTTGTTTCTGATTCTGATGCTGTGAAAGCAAGAGCAGTGGAGCATGAAGCACAATAGATGTATAGACTTTGACTATAATATCTATACGAATGTAAGGATGATGATATTATGAAAATGGGTCTGATTAAATTCGCTAGCATAAAAAATGCTCCCCATAATAGTATTCACTCATACGTACGTGCGTGGGTACACGAAAGAATAGAAGTAGAATTGGAGTAATAGCGAAAGCGAAAGAAAACAAAGAAAAAATTGTAAAGCACACAGACCGTTACAATTGCTTTATTTCAAATTAAGCGTTTACGTTGCTATTTGTAAAAGCTCAAGTTGGCCGAAAGGGAGAGGTGGTGTGTTTTTTCCTTTAGCTCCAACGACCGAGTTTTTTAAAAGGGAAATCCCATGGAACAATCTCAAAACTATGTTTGTATGCTTGCATGCTAATAATAATGGTTTTATCAAAACTGAGATAGTTTTCCCAGTGCAACGCTTATTTTTTTTATCTAGATGAAACATACATTAATGTAGGTCCACTAATGAAAGTATTTTTTTACTTGTGTTACAGGGTGTACTACAAGCGCACGACGTAGCGGTGCATGAGGTGTACGGGGATGATGCGGTTCGCGTGACGCCGCCCGCTATCTATCCTTACCTGAATGGAGTGAATGATGAACCGGAGAGTGACCTGGAACAACAAGCTCAAGTGACTCGGGTGCGCCTGGTCCAGTTTCAGAAGAATTCTGATGAGCCGATGGGAATCACGTTACGACTGACGGAAGAAGGACGGTGCCTGGTTGCGAGAATACTCCATGGAGGAATGATACACCGACAAGCTACACTCCATGTCGGTGATGAGATCAGGGAAATTAATGGGATTCCGGTGTACAATCAAACTGTTGATCAGTTGCAAACTATGTTGGTATGTTTAATCTTTCCAATAAGATTTTAAATTGTAAACAATATCCAGGTATTGATATTGCTCTTGTACCCGAAATCCATGAAATCCCCTAATACCAATAATGTTGTATACATGTACATCTTGTACTTGTGTGTTGTTGCCACAATCAGCAAAGTATTAGTCGATAATAATGTAAAACATCAATGAGTATAAAGCGAAGTGCTCGTTTTCCTTTTCCTCTCTATTTATCGTCGTTATCTCTCTCCTTTCTCCTTGCGTTGTAATGTGGTCACAGTCTACTACGCTAGTAAACTCGGCTGTGGCTCATTAGTTTGGCCCCTTTGAGTTTCCGGCCTTTGTGAGGGAGAGAGAGCGAGTCATCCTGTACATGAAACGCTAATGGGGACTTTTTGTAAAGTGTGTTGTTTGTTGTCTTCTTTACAGAGAGAAGCCCGTGGATCGGTCACTTTCAAAATAGTTCCCTCATACCGGAGCAACCCACCTCCCTGTGAGGTAAGTACTTACGTGCTTAAAACTATATTATCCTAATGTTCCCTTTTATGACTTTAATACTACTACGAAAACAGAAAATAGATCTCTGTCTCTTTAGATCTGTCACCATATTATATGTTTGGAATATATACATATACATGTGTAAGTAGTGTTCGTCGAATACACCTCAACCCTTTCGTTATCTTAGCAAAACAACATGTATATTATACATATTCTTGTATTACATTCTTATATCTTCATATCTCTCTCTCTCTCTCTCTCTCTGAATTCAACGAATCTGATTTCCGGATTTTGTTACTGCTACTATCACCACAACATCATGGCGCAAACAAAGCTGCCTTAGGCATAGTGAGACAAAAATAAAACTACTGAAAAACAAAAAAGTTCCCATTTTATATGGAGAAAAAGTCATGATATTCAGGATTCAGTTTCCCTTTTCTGTATTTTTTAGGAGAGGTGTATTCACTCATGTCAAATGTATTACTTAAATAAGCTGGAAAGTGAAAAGGAGTTTATCGTAGCGTATGGCTTTTTTCCTTTGGTGAAAGGAATCTTGTTTGTTGTCGGAAGTAAAAGAAGGTTTTCTCGTTTGTTTATTTATGTATTTAAACATGAAAAGGGAACAAACATCAAGAATACAAAGAGGCTCATTTAAGAGTGCTAAGAGAAAAGTAGTATATTTATTGTTCAAACTTAATATTAGCCCCATACAAAAAAAATACCAGAAAAAAAATTGTTTCTCTTTTTAAGCCAAGTTTTAAAATAGTTGAGCATTTATGCATCACATGCCATGCCAAGGCTATGCCACACCAGGAAATTTTTTTAAATGAATTGTGTGAAAAATTTCTTCGTCATGTTGATCTTCTCTTTAATAAATAAAAATTAACGTTTGTCTCTGTGTAATTCACGCTTAGCTGTTCCGGATTAACCCCGAACCAGTCTTAGTAAGTGACTTCCATAATCACAATCATGATCATCATCACATCAAAATTAATGAATGTGCTAGCTTTTATGTAATAAATAAGACCCATTTTCTTTCTTTTTACCTACCCGTCATGTCCATGTCATGTCATAATGCCTTTGCCCTGCTATACTACTGCAATACATTTATTATGTATCCGCATACCCCAGTAATATTTTTTTACGCCTACAATTTACTATAAAATTCCTTATTATGGTACATGTTATATAGTCATTCTTATACTTAAATGTGTGTGTGTGTGTTACCTTTTCTATCTCTTAATATTTTTTTATTCTTGAGAACAGGTAAAAATTCTACTCACACAATCACACCTTACCCATATAATAATACCTTACTATATTATATAATACTTCCGAAATATTTTCCACATATTTTTAACATTTTTGTGGAGATGGTTTTTTAATGTGTGCATTTTTATGGAAATGAAAAGGTATAGAATTTTTTGTAGATTCTAAAACTAATATAATATATGTATACCTATTATACACATACATTTTTTGAGGGGATGGATAACACCCTGTCACCCAAACTAATGCATGCATATTTTTACCGATCTAATATCGGATCCGGATGTACATATGTTCCTAGTGTGTATATAACCCAAATGAAAAAACATTTTATCACGTTTTAGTATGCGCTATCATAAAAATGTGA
>JAQFZH010001055.1:0-24639 GCA_034695485.1 Entomobrya nivalis
ATAGACAGTATTATTTGCATTCCCTGTAGGGTAAGCATAACTTTGTCCTGCAGGGATTCAATACGGTGCAAAGGGTGCGCGTTTGGTTTATAAGAAAACCATCAAAAACCACCTCAGAGTCCAGAGTTCAACAAACAATAACTATAGTATGGTGTTCGGTAAAGTCCATCAATGTAATGTGGAGTAAAAGTGTAGATCCATGGCTAGTGAAATGGTGAAAAAATTCGTTGTGAGGTACAGACTTGAAATTTTGGTCAATAGTTGCCCACACTAAGGGTAGCCTCTGGGTATAATATTTTTCCCCTGACCCCACCCCTTTTGGGGTAGGGGGCAAACAAAAATGCAACAATGGCAACACTATTTGTCGTCGTAGCTAACGTAGCTCCGTCATTTATTGTTCGAATTCGGTAACCAAGGTAACAAAATGTTCGCCAGAAAATTCTCCAGGTTAACAAAATTTGTTTTTTCGAAATTCAATTTTTTAACGAAGTTTATTTCGACAAAGTTTGAACAACAATGATGAATATTGTGACTAATGTGCCACTGTGCGTAAATAAAGTCATGCTCAGCAAAAGTAAAATAGAATTGGCTGCTGAATGGCCTCATCAGGTTTTCAACGAACGATTTTGACCATGACAATCTATACATCATTTGATTTTGAATTATCAGAGGAATACAACAGTTTAGCACTTGGTTGTGACCGCCCCAAAAAAAAGTCTTGATCACATTCCGTGTCAGGAGAAACACCTGTAAACATTGACTTCGTGGTCAAACATAAGAAATTTTGAAATACTTATTATGATAACGGCCTGCATTTTGGTTGTCAAGTAAAAATATTTGATATTTAAAACGGCTGCATGAAAGTAAAGCTATAAAAATAACTAAAAAGTTAATTATTGTGTATTTTAGTAAAGATAACGACAGACAAACTGATCTACATCACGAAATATTTTTCTAAAATGCTTCCGTTTAGTATCCAGGCCGTTATCATAATAAGAATTTCATTTGTATGCAATATTGTCCGATAGATAGATAGTTTTATTTCCAAATTAATGGGATGTTTACAGATAATCAGAATCAGAATACGATACTTGACATGGAGTTGTCAGTTTACTGGGTTTCAAAGTAGATAGGCTAAACTCTCTTGTAGAAATTAAAGTATATACACATAAACGCAATGTAATTTGTGCGTGCAAGTCTAGATTTTAAGGCCATGGCTGTCCAAAAGCGCGTGTAAAGCACTTAAGAGAGATGAATTATCGTGTAAAGCACTTCAGAGATATGAATTATCGTGTAAAGCACTTAAGAAAGATGAATTATCATGTAAATTATAGTAAAAAACTCAATTTTCCCTGAATAACGGATCACAGATCACGAATATTGATGCATAATAATCGTCCTCAGGGACGCTCCTACAAAATTTTAAGTAAAAAAGATTCGTTTTTCAGGGACCAATAATTGTATGACAAAAATAAATTACTGGAATGTAAAGAAAGTAACTGTATTGATAGGCTATTTGAGTCGATGAAGACAAAAATATTACCAACGTTTAAATCAGAATTGTATAAACGTTCCTTAGCGTATAGGTCAACCAAACTTATTAACAGTCTTCCAAGAGACTTCTCACTGGGTATACATTTTACTAAAGATTATATGAAAGAATTTGTATGCAGAGATAGACAAAGTGATATATTATGTTTTTAATGACTTAATTAATTTTTAAATAGATGATTATAATATTCACCGTGTCACTTACAAGTTAGGTCGCTCTATCAGTACACCGAAAATTGATTGAAAAATACATTTTCTTGTACAGTTTTTGATGCTGAATAAGATAGCAATAATCTTTTTCCCGAATACGCATGTTTGTTGAAGTCACCATATACGCTAATGCTTAAGAACGCAAGCTTGAGGCCTTGACCCAGTCCCTGTGCGTGCGTTTTTAAGCATTAGCGTAAATGATGACTTCATCAAACATGCGTATTCGGGAAAATGATTATTGCTATCTTATTCAGCATCAAAAACTGTACAAGAAAATGTATTTTTCAATCAATTTTCGGTGTACTGATAGAGTGACCTAACTTGTTAGTGAAGAACATGGTTCCCTGTTGTACTATGAAATTTGAAAGACTCGTTTCAATAAAGATCTGTTTTTGTTTACGCAAAAAGTAATAAAAGCCTTTAAGTATTCGGAACTACCAAAATCTTGTTTATTAGCAATTAAGCATTATATTACAACGTCTAAAGATGAGATGTAAACTACAACTTGTTACAAAATTTATGAGTGAGGAAAATTGTCGACATAACATCTTTCTGTCATTGTTTTGTTGATAACTCATGGATGCACCCAAAAGAAAGAAATATAAAGTACATTTTAATCCATCCTAGATTTATTCTTTAATAAATCTCTTTGTAGTACGAATACATAGTACATTTCATAAGTTCGTAGGCATTTTCAAATCCTGATTTCTCAGCAATAAGTTGACGAATAGACTAGATGTTGATGTGATAAGATAGCCAAGGTTTTAACTTAAAACTATGCCCAAGCATTGCCATGTACATGTACTTCTGTTCATTAAAGCATGGTGTGAGCAATAATTTGAGTACTTTAGATTATCTGTAAAACCATTTCTGGCGACATGCTGGCTGGGTTACTCGAAGTTATGTCAATTTGAAATTTTGAGTAAGGAAAATGTCCCAAAGCTCCGGTTTTTGACTGATTTACTTTTGTCCACGTTGCTCTTACGCATATTTAGCTGGACAAAAATCCCTCAGCAAATTTATAAGTTAGAACCTTGGCTATATTTTTATATCAACATCTGGTCTATTCATCAACTTATTGCTTAGATAACAGAATTTGAAAATGCCTACGAACTTAAGAAACGTACTATGTATTATGCGATTCCATGAATACCGGCTTTGATCGTAAAATCTTTAGTTTGTTATTTCCCGAAACGTATTTTTATTCAACAGTTTAAACATTTTATATACTAAATCCAATAATTCGAAGTCATACAAATTTTAACAAAATCACATATTGATATTGTTAATGAAAACGAAACATCTTACATCAAATAAATGCCCATATAAAATTTACAAATTTATTGGAAAACGCGTACAATTTTACTGGCCATCACTTTCTACGTTTCTACAAATTAAATTTGGCAAACCATCCTTCATTTATAGCAAATAGCATATCACGGTAAATATGATCCATGCACGGACTAACATGATTATAAAATTCTGGTAGAAGATTACGAATTTTCTTACTAACCATGAAATTTTCGTCAGAGCCTCCACTCAATATATATTGTCTTAACACTGGCATGGTGTTGTAAAGGGACAAAATGTCTTCATCGCTTCGATAAAAATCCTTAAATATAGCAAATGGTGAGTCATCTGGAGTGGAATGCCTAATTTTCTCGCTGAATTCATCAAATTCAACAATGTCAACCTTGTAGCCCAACTTTTCCGCGACTGCCACGAACTCTTGTTCTGGTGCTGGAGTAATATTGGAAACATTGAACACATCGTCTGGTGCCTCTGGACTGAAAAACGTTTGAACCGACACCCACGCACAAGTGTCAACAGGAAGCATTGACAATGGTATTGGATTACTAGGCATCATTCCCTGTTGTAATATGAACATGTATCGAAGCATGACATGATTTTGGTCTAATATAAATCTGCCAGTTTTGGAGTCACCAGTAATCAACGGGAATCTAAACACTTTTCCGGGAATACCTCGTTCCAAAATGGCTTGTTTCATGAGCACATCTCCCACAAATTTTGTGATTGGGTAAGCTATCGTTGTCACACCATCAAAGTCGTTGAGTTTAGGCCAGTCTTCAGAAAAATGGCCATCTTCGTCCACAGTTGCCACAGCTAGAAGACTAGAGGCACAGTACACATGCTTCAGCTTACTACCCGTACAAGCGAATTCCAAAATGTTCTTGGTTCCTTGTACATTGACTGCTCTCATGTCCTTGTCCAAATTTCTTTTCCTGTAGTGTTCCGTATGCTGAACGCTTGCAGCGCAGTGGAAAACTGCATCCACACTGTTGCATAACTCTTCCCAGTCGTTTGGCTCCATTCCAATGTTAGGCGAGGCAACATTCCCTGTAACGCAACGGATCTTGCTCATGTCAACGTGAGGGAGTAGATCTCGTTCTTTGAGAATTTTCATCAGGCGTTCCTCTCCTGAAGCCGCAGATTTATTTGGCCGCATCAGACAAATTATTTCTGTCACTTGACAAGTATTCGAAAGCTCTTTTAAAATGTAAGCTCCAAGAGTGCCTGAGCAGCCAGTAAGAAGTAATCTGGAGACATCCTTGATATCAACTTT
This sequence comes from Entomobrya nivalis, assembly GCA_034695485.1. Taxonomy (NCBI): domain Eukaryota; kingdom Metazoa; phylum Arthropoda; class Collembola; order Entomobryomorpha; family Entomobryidae; genus Entomobrya; species Entomobrya nivalis. Next base: position 4,346 of record JAQFZH010001055.1, read on the forward strand.
GAACTGATTATTTTGGCTGATGATGTGTGCCGGAAGTTGACAATCTTCTCTTATTAGTGCGATGACTTCTTCGGCGGTTGGAAGCTTTTCGTCTTCAACATTTTCTCCCTCAATAATTTTAATCAGAGTTACGCTAAGAAGGCTCACTGTATTGCAGTCTTTCATCGCACTCACATTTACAGTTGCTCTGTCTCCAAGAAGAGCTTGTATCGCATTTTTCATCTCAACAAACATTAAAGAGTCCACGCCCATTTCCTGGAAATTGGCGTTCTCGTCAATTACGTCCGCGTCGTCAAGTTTAAGAATATTTCTCAGCAAAAATCGTACCTTTTCTCTGATGATGTCGGACTTTTCTTGCAGGCCCTGCGAATTGTCGTATTGCTGCCAAAATTCCTCTGATTTCATGCTCATGTTACCAGTGCATTTTCCGTGGCTATTTGTCTTCCATACTCGATCATCCAAAATATGTAAAAGTTGAGGGGAAAGTTTGCTGAGAAGGACAAACGACTCAATGTTGAAAATGCCAGTTTGTGTGCGATGGGATTTCATGGCAAATTCAAGACCAGTCATACCCTGCAAGTTGGACAGGGCTTTGACACCTGGAAGATCAATCTCAGTGGCAACTCCAACTTCACCCCATTGTCCCCAATTCACTGTTGTCGCTGCTAATCCAATGGAATGTCGATAATGAGCGAATGTGTCCTCAAAAACATTTCCTGCTGTATGGTTGCTTTGTCCAGGGGATCCCAATATTGAAGCTATTGAGGAGAACATGACGAAGTGTTCAAGATTGATAGTTTTAGTCAACTCATGCAAGTTCAATGTGCCATCCACTTTTGTTTTAAATGTGCTTGATAGCTTTTCCCAAGTTTGGTTTTCAATCAGGCCATCTTGAAGCGTTCCAGCAGCATGCATGACGCCCTTTAAAGGTGGGAGTCCCATTTCACAAATTTTAACCTTAATTAGCTCTCTACATTCCTCAAAATTGCTGACATCCAGTTGAACCGATACAATTTGAACACCAAGTTCAGTTTTCATGCTGTTAATAGTCTTGATCAGTTTTTCACTTGGAAGGCTTCGCCCAGCTAAAACTATGTTCTTAGCGCCCTTCTCCATCATCCACTTGCAGACTACAAATCCAATACCACCAAGCCCCCCAGTGATAAGATATGTTGCATTGTCGCTAAACATGCGAGTGTAAACTTCCGACTTTCCATTTTCCGTTTTAAAATCTGGCATAACGCAAACAACTTTACCAATTTGTTTTGCCTTTTGCAGGTACTGAAGCGATTCACGAATGTCAACTGCATCAAATCTTACGTAAGGGAGCGGCGTAACAGCTTTTGTAATGGCCAAATCATTTATTGAACTCATCAGGCGTCTCATTTCGTGCTTACCCATTGCCGATAGTTCGACGATTGTGTACTGTACATCAGGTCTTAGTTGCTTTACTTCTTCTGGCAGCCAAATAGACAACTTGCTCATTTCCACAAAACGTGCATTTTTTGCACATGCTTTCAGTGTCGCCTCCTTAAACCCAGCACTTGTTAGGGAATTCAGAACGACATTCACACCTCGACCGTTCGTAATCTTGAGAATTTGATCTCCATAGTCGGTGTTTCTTGAGTGAAAGACATGCTCGATACCTATGGACTTCAAATAATTTTGTTTTCGCTTGCTTCCAGCCGTTCCTATGATGGTTGCTCCCACATTTTTGCAGATTTGGATGGCACTCAGCCCAACTCCTCCCGAGGCTGCGTGAATTAGAACCGTGTCCGCTGATGTAATACTTGCCACCTCTATCAAGCAATGGTAACTAGTGGCAACCACAGCTGGAAGTGTACAAGCGTCACACAGTGTCATTCCATCGGGCACTGCAAGTAAATCCTTTTCATCTAGCTTGACATGACTTGGTAACGGATCCCCATTTACGTTCAATCCAAATACACGGTCTCCAACAGACCATTGACTTACATGAGAGCCAATCCGCTTCACAACTCCGGCAAAGTCAAAGCCAACTGCGTTGCTATTCTTGAAATCATCAGAGGGCTTAAGGATATTAAAAATGTCTTTGAAGTTAAGAGCTGATGCCTTGATTTGTATTTCAACCTCGTTTTCATCCACACAAAATGGTCCCAACGTATCAAATTGTAAATCCGCAATTGACTTTGTTTCCGGAAGAATGAGTATGAATCTATCTGAACCGTTGGGAATTTTTAATTCCGAAACAACTGGTTTCAGGGGCTGAAGCCTACAGTTATATTTAGTGTTATTCAGATAGGCCACATGAGTATCTTTGTCGTTGCTCCATAATTCAAAAAATACTTGCTCAGCTTCTCCCCCAACCACTTCGTCCTTTCCTCCAATATCAATACAACGACACTGGATATCGATGCGTTCATTTCTTAAAGCTTTAGCGAATCCCCAAACGGTGCTGGAGTGAACGCCAGACAACTCATTGTCCTCAACCGGCATGATCCCGTTTACAAGGCAAATGATTTTGGAATTAGCGCTTTGTTTTTTACGCATAAATGACTTGGTCATGTAAAAGTAAGGTCGCAACATGGAGTCCTGTGCGGTAACAGTTTCGTCTAACGGCCAAGCATAAACTATTCCCTCTAAATTTGTTCCACAATTGGTGTCAATGGCATCCATCAATTCGAAGAAATCTTGCTCAGAATCTGGTCTCACTTGGAATGTCCAACCCTTTCCAGTTTCCTTGCTTTGGAAACTGGTCCCTCGCTGAACAACAACTACATTTCGATTTTCTGCGGAAGGAATCTGTTCCAGTAAATATCCTGACGTTGGGCTGTCATCCTGATGAAACATTATCCAATACTTGGACGCGTCATTGCATCTGCCAGTTGGATTTGAATTTAAACATTTTTTTCCTTTGGTTGTATAAATCAGTGAGTGATAATCGTTGACAGATGGAAAAGCTTCCATCCAATCAAAACCAGCCAAATGCAATGTCTCCTTCCATTTTTCAGTAGACAATGTGCAATGATCGGATCTTAAGTCAAAATCATTGAAGCGCCAAAAGCCATCTAAAAGTCCAAACAAATAAGTAATAATTCGACTTTTTCTGGTTTGCTCGACCATCAGAAACTTTCCGTTGGGTCTAAGTAGCGTTCGGACATTTCCCAAAGTTTCCCTGAGGTTTCGCGTTGCATGAATCACATCACTGGCAATAATATAGTCATAATAGTTGGGTGTGAATCCTTGACTAATTGGATCTTCTTCGATGTTCAACTTTTTAAATGTCAATGACTTCAAGTACGTCTCAAGGGTCTTCTGTGCGGCAGGAAAGAAAGCTGGGGAAATGTCAGTAAATATGTATTCCATTTCGACATCATGTTGGTGTAGTATTTCTAAATACACCTGGGTGAAGATCCCTGTGCCAGCACCAACTTCTAATATCCTTAAAATATTCTTTTCACCGGAAGCGTGAGCTTTGCAATGCTTCGTGTCAGCATTTGCTACATTTTGGCTCATTTCTGTCGCTCGTACAAGCTGTCCATAGTCTATGTAAAAATCAGCAACTGTAGGCCACTTGGATTTGGATGTATCTTCTGGAAACATAATGGGAAGCACTGAATGCGTTCCTTTCAATATGGCCGAATAATTCCTCCCAATCTCTGAGAATAGCAAAGTCGAGTTAAATCTTTTGACTAAAGCAACTGTGAATATTGATGATGACAACTCTTCTTCAATTTGCATGGCAGACGGTGGGATACCAACTACTTTCCAATTGACTGGTCCCACGTTTTGTAAAATCCCTTCCTCTTCGAGTACTTGCAGGATATAGTGGAGCATCTTTGTAAATTCTTTTCCAATGCTAAGATGCACCATGAAAGATTCCTCGGTTAAATTTGAACTCAAAATTGGCACCCAACCCAAGTCATATAGGCAACGGACAAAATTCAAATATGCCAAGCGCTCTAAATTCATTAGAGTGCTGTGTAGTTCTGGAGCGAGTTGATTGTACTCCTGGTTCAGATTTTCCAGAAACTTGTCATCATAAAACCGTTCCTTTCTGCAGAGAGCCAAGTCGTGTCTATGTTGCGAGGGTCCAACATGTGGGCGCCAAGTCTCCTCCCATAAACCTGGCATTAAGGATGTCTGTTGCTCCAAAACCGCTTCTACTGCTTTAACTGTGGTGTCAATAAACTCAACTTGAGTCATTAACGCCAAGACTTTTCCATATGAATCTAGTAGCATTGCAGAGCAAGAGTTTGTTGATGATCCTTCGGAGGAGCTGCTCAAAGAATTTTCATAAACGTGGATATAGTTGTCTGATGACTCGCTTGTAGGGCTGGATATCCATAAAAATTTGCCAATTTTTATTGGAACGTAAAGTTTTGCCTTTGCGTCCTTGTCAAGTTTAAGCATCATTATTGCCTGAATCATCGCGTCTAGTGTGACGGGATGAAGGATGTATTGACCTGATTGTCCATCAGAAATCCCTGGAACTTTGACCTTGGCTAGTAAAGTACTGCTTTCTTCATTTTTCCAAACTTTCTCCAAGCTACGAAATACTGGACCAAATTTCAAACCCAGTGTTGCCAGTTTGTCGTAAACTTGGGATATTGATTCATCATTCGAAGGCTGTAGCAGCATTTCCTGGAACTGGCCCACATCAAAAGGAATTATTTGTTCTTCGGCAGTTGGAAGTGGTGAAAATGTTGCAACTGCATGTTCCAGCCATCTTTCCGAAATATCAGTTTCCTGGCGATGAAATATTTTGACAGTCATGTCATTCCAGTCGTGTTGGTTATCAGTTGACTTATTGAGCTCAACGACAGTTTGAAGTTGGCATGTTTTTTCCTCTTGCAAGGCTAATGGAGCCTTGATCATCAGATTTTCTACTTTCATTGCTCGACTGGGTTTGGTGAGAGCGTCAGTAGCACCTTCAATTGTGGCCAGGCCAGCTGCAATGCACATCTCAAGATACCCCGCTCCTGGAAACACTACCGTTTGTCCAATAGCATGATCTTTTATGTAGGCGTGGGTTGCTAGATTTACTCCGTTTTGGAAGATTTTGATGGATGAAGCATTTGGAAGGACTGAGCCGATTAGCGGGTGAATCGCATTTCCGGTCACTTGCATTAAATCAGGCCAAAATCTCTTTCCAATGAATGGGTAGTGAGGGAGACGTACTTTGTTTCGGTTGTAAAACTGGTCGAATCCTAACCAATCAATTTCAATGCCTTTCACATATAATTTACCAACTGTATTAAGAATGGTTTCCCATTCATTTTCTTTTCGCTTCAACGATGGGAGACACAATATTTTTGCATCGTTGTTCATCATTGTGAGCGCTGAGAGTACGGGTTGTGGTCCAATTTCAATGAAAATTTTGCAGCCGAGCTCAACTGCCTTTCGGCTTGCATCTAAAAAGTTTACTTTATCTCTTGTGTGCTGAACCCAATACTCCGAATTTACTTTTTCAATTGGAACCACATCTCCACGCATTCCAGAAATGTAGATACATGCTTTTTGTTGCACTGCTTTTGTTGTTTTTGCCACAGCCCTATACTGTTCCAACATTGGATCCATGTGCTTTGAATGAAATGCATGGGTAGCCGCAAGTACAATGCATTTCAATTTATTTTCAGTACAGAATTTTGAAAATTCCATTACAACTTCTGAGTCACCCGCTACCACAGTTTGTGAACTAGAATTGATTGCTGCATAGTCAAGTAGCTTCTTGAGATCACCTCCAGCGAATTTCTTCATTACGTTTTGGACTTTGTTGTAGTCCGCTTGAATGACAAGCATTTTCCCAAGAGGCAGCTCATCAATGAGCCGGCTCCTCTCTGCAACCAGTTTGATCGCATCATCCACAGAAATAATTCCAGCGCAGACTGCAGCAGCAAACTCACCCAAGCTGTGCCCCAGTGCGTAATCTGGCTTCACTCCCCACGACTCCCACAATTTGAGCAGTGCATACTCCACACAAAATATGGATGTCTGACTGTAGATTGTACGATTGATTTCATCTCCAGAGTCAGTATTGCAGTTCCATAGAACGTCTTTCAAACTGATGTTGTGGTTTTTCTCCAAAATTTTGTCACAGTAGTCAAAGTGCATTTGGAAAACAGGACTGTAGTCGTATAGTTTTTTCGCCATTCCCGGATATTGAGACCCTTGTCCGGTAAAAAGAAAACAAATCTTTCCCCATGAGTCTGCATTAGCTTCCTCCCTCAAATATTTTCGTTGATCAATGCTAGATACGATATCATCTTTGGTCCTTGCAACGATGGCTGCCCTGAATGGAAAGTTTGCCCTTCCAATATTTGACGAAAAAGCTATGTCAGACAGTGATTCGTCACAGTCCTGCATTTTAGCTCTGTACCTTTCCAACAAGACGTCTAGAGCTTCCTCGGATTTTGATGATAATTTCAAGAGGTGCAATGGACGATCAGAGCTTTCATGGACAGCAAGAATATTTTTCTGTTGATGCTCGGGTGATTCTTCTAAAATGACATGTGCATCCGTTCCCGTGATGCCGAATGAACTCACGCCAGCAATGCGTGGCGTTCCTTTAAATTTCTTCCATTCCATACGTTCTAGTGGAATTACAGCTGGAATCGCATCCAAATCAATAGAAGGATTAAGCTTGGTTATATTCTTGTGTGCTGGGATGGTTTCATGAACCATTCCTAGCACAACTTTCATGATGCCAGTTATTCCAGAGCACGACTCAGTATGCCCCACATTTGTCTTCACTGATCCAATTACCAATGGAGTCTTTCTGGATGGAGAATGATAAGCTTTAGCAATAGCAGCAACCTCCATTGGATCTCCAACAGTTGTTCCAGTTCCATGAGCTTCAACGTACGACACCTCCTCAGGTCGAACTCGTGCGTCTCTCAATGCGTCTTTCATAGCGAGAGATTCGCAATGGACTGTTGGAGTACCCATGCTATTAGATACACCCTCTTGGGCCATAGCACTACCTCTAATAAGGGCCCAAATGTTATCGCCATCCTTCAGAGCATCGGAAAGCCTCTTTAATACGAGAACTCCACATCCTTCCGCTCTCGCAAACCCATTTGCGTCCTCAGAGAACGTTTTACAATGACCATCAGGGGAAATGACCATTGGCATGATATCCTTATCAAAAGGATTGAGAATAAGATTTACTCCACCAGCAACAGCAAGATTTGTCTCTCCATTCTGAAGCGAGCGACATGCCATGTGCACAGCTACCATAGCCGAACTGCATCCTGATTCGGTCGCAATGCTGGGACCAGTCATTCCCAGCAAAAATGATAATCTAGCTGTCGCCGCCCCAATTGAGTTACCCATGTAGACGCGATAAAACTCTGCATTTCCTGAGTGCATCAGAATATCTTTATAGTCATTTGTCCAGGATCCCATAAAAACCGAGCCAGATGTACCTCGAAGTTTGTGTGGGTCAATACACGCATCCTCCAACCCTTCCCAAATGAGTTCATGCAGAAGTCTATGTTGGGGATCCATAAAAAGAACCTCTTTCGGAGAAATGCCTAAATTACACCGATAATATCCTCGTTAAAAAATAATGCGTTTGTGGTATTGATGGGGTATGTCTGTAAGTTTTAAAGATTTACCGAAAAATTTGGCATCGAATTCATCCACTGGAACCTTTAAAAATCCAGCATTAGTTTTCTTTACATCTGCAGAATATTTTATGCATTGTTCTCGTATCCAACGAAATGAAGGGGGAGTGCTTGTTCCATCTTGACCATCGACAAGCAAATTCCAGAATTCTTCAAGATTGTTGGATCCGGGATAGCGACAGCTCATTCCAACGATTGCTATAGGCTCCTGACGGTACTCCAGTATTGGAACAGAGTTTAGATCTAGATTCGATTGTTGGATTAAAGGTAAAACATCATCCTTCCGAATCTTCGACCAGTGTATCCCAATCAGCTTTCCCAGTATTCCAGTCTTGCTCAATACTTCCATATCAGATTTTTTCGGGTGTTCCATCAAACTGACCATTGATATATTCTGCTCAAAACTGATAAAAAAATTAAAAGTCAGTTTTTAAACATGGATTTATACAATATTTAAGTTTTTTGTACATTGTATATGCATTTATTGTGTCCAAAATTTAAAATTTCATTCCTTGAGGAATTAGCAATGGGAAAAAATCAAACTAAACTTACCCAAGTAAGGATGTCCCATGCTTGAGAACATTGTTGTATTTTTCATCAAGGGACTCCGTTTCTTTGAACTGGTTTTTTATCCATTTTTTCAAGTACGTTCCAATTCCAGAGCCTTCAACATCATAATACATTTCATGATTTAGATTTATTACTTATTAATGATCAATTAATATATGCAATGTAACCCTATCTATTTGATTGTTTTAGGTACAAGGTTTATCAATGATTTTTACAAAATTTCGTTTTTGATACCAAAACATTTTGTAATTACGTTACAATGATTGGGTTACCTAAGCAAGATAGAATTCATGGAAATAGTTACATAATTATTATGTATGCAAATACCATTCGTTCCAGAGGACTTCAAGCCAGTTGTCAGTGCGGTGTAATTGTCCAAAGATGGTTTGAACAAAAATATTGAAGCCTTGTCATCTTCTTCCATCATAACAATGCCTTTGGTTTCGTTAGAGAATATGTCGTCACAATTTTTCAAAGCCAACATGTGTGGAGATACGTAGACACAGTTTTCAAAGGACTTTAAAGCCAGAATGGAGTACAGCTTGGCAAAATCTTCAAGTTTCAATTGGGCCGTATTTTGGGTCTCATCAAGGTAGAAAACGATATCAAATCCGTGATTGAGGGAATGTCTGCACAGATAAATAATTTTTTGGTTTAGATTTTCTTTTGGAAGCATTAGTAAAATGCAGAAGATATAATCAATAATCCTATTTTACAGTGGATTTCTAATTGAATGAGTAAAATACAAATTCGAATCACTTACCTCAAATTTGTTGAAAGTTGAGATGAAGCGATCACAGCCACTTTACGACTTGTATAGGCCCGCTTCAATGAATAGCATAGAATTAACGCCTTTTCAACATCATCGTCGGTCACAGCAGATGTCACCCAGACTTGCTCCTTGAATCCTAATAGAAAGTATCCATTAGTAATTTTCCAAAAAATAAGCCGATTTTTAAGTTTACCATACCATAACCTGTGAAAATAATCAAAAGAATTTGCTGAACAATATTTAATTTATTATTTGACTTACCTATCATTTTAAGGATGCGACTCGAAAACAATTTAAAACGTCTGTGGAAAGGTCAACCAAATTTGTCTTGTCTTGTCTTTAAGTCAAAAACAATATATTGGAATAGAAAACGAACGTGTTTTGTGGTAAAGTCTTACTACCAAAAGTATGTGTTACACCGTCCGTTTTATTAAAATAGGTTTCCATTGATATCCACACATTTTTGGCTTGTTTTTTAAAACGCGTGGCCATACTTTCGCGTTGTTGCGTCATCATCATCGCATCATCATTAAAAATGTATTGCTAAGGCATGTTTTCTTAAATGTATAATTAATACTTTTACAATTTTATACACACGTAATCGACGATGTGCGTAGGTTTAGCTTATATAGTTAATGGCTTTGCTGATAACGTATTTTTATATACTTATAGCCTGCCAAAGTAGCAGTTGTCAATAATTTAAAACATTTCATAATACTGCAGACAAATTAGACCAAAAACCGCAAAACTGCAAAAATCATGCATTTGGTAATTATTTGTTTAACGAAACAAGTTATATAAACGCTTGCAGGGTTTACACTTTTCCTTAAAATTACAATTTCAAATTGTAGCTTTGTAGTTAGCTTCTTACACAAAAACACAAAACGAAAGATACATAACCAATTAAAGTCATTTTCACTAAGTAGTTATCATTATTATACATGGTACGATTATTTTGTGGCTTTATCATTATGCCTGGTTTCTTCTCATAGTTCGATTCTATTGCAATTATTTATGTCTTCATCTTATTTATTTATAATGAAAAGTACATATTACGCAAGACTTTAGCCAAACAAAACGGTTTAAATGAAAGCACAATTCACGTACCCAAGAAACCTCCAGGAATTCATTGCTTTATTTTTTAATAAAACAATTTGTATCATTGAACTGGGCTTTTACTCCAGTTGTTTTGGGTACTTTCAAATGTAATATATTGTTTTCAATACAATATAAATATGTTATGGAGTAAGTGGAACAATTAAACCAAACCATGTTAAACAAACGATACTTTTTCCAGTATGAAAATTGTATATCCTAAAGAGGAAATAGAGCGGGCGTTTAGATATACAATAAGGATTAAACGACACAATTTTGGTCTTAATGGGAACGCGATCACTGTGTCATTTAGTGGGTAAACACGTGGAATATTCTAAATAGCCAGTTCTGTTCAAATAAGTCTCGTTTGCTAAGTTGCTAGTACACATGGTTAGTGACTTGCAAATTAAAACAACTTTTTGAAATATTTAATACTGGGAAAAACGTAGTAATTACTTTGGATATTGTGCAATAAAGATTTTTATTCTTCGATGATATGTTCCAAATTAAGCCAACAAAAAAATATTTTTAACTGCGATTAAATATTAGATTGCGGTTCCTGACGAACATCTTCCATGTCTCACTTCTTAATGAAAATTCCAACATAAATTCCATTATCATTTAACTACAAAAGCTAGGGGTATGTTGATAAGTGTCTCCACATAACTTAGGAATAATTAAAAGTACGTCAGGCCCCATTATGATATCCCTATCCCTACTTCAAAGACATTAGTTTGGTAGAGCGAACTCTTCCAAAAATTAGCCAAGAAATATTCTCTCTTGGGCTGGATTTGAAGACATGTCTGTTTGTAATAGTCGGCCGGTGAGTATTACAGTTGTCAGTTCCTTAAAATGTAAAACCGGAAGTAGTGTATTTAGTGGTATTGATGACGCTGGTCTTTGCTGCTTTGATCCCACTGAGATACGATTTCGAGTCTTTTTTGCAGCAGTAAACGTAGTGGAATTAACTTTTACCACTGACGTGTCAAATTGAATGGCATGACTATTTTACAAGTCGGATGCTGCAAGGCTTTACACCTTTCCTTTTGACCATATCAGTCCACAGTCTTACACTTCGCTATAATTTACCATTTAGCGTATCATTTTAATGTAAAATATATATGTAAACAATAGCTATAGTATTTACACAGCTAGTCTTATATACTTCTTACTAAACGACTTTAACTGTAAAGATAAAGATACATATTCATCTGGGCATATTCTTTTGAGCAAAACTCACTTCCTCACGATGATAGCTCACCTTTCACCCATAACATGACATGACAGGTTTCCTCAATTTATATTTATTTCTGCAGAAAGCTACAAAGACGGCTGAAAATGAATAACTATAATGTACATGAGTACGAGTACCCTAATCAGCTTAATGGTCAAGTACTTCATCTCTTATAATCTTTTTTACTTATTTTTTATGCATTACAGAATGCATATATGAACTATATTTGATTTTCCATTTCCATTAATCTAATGAATGTTTTTTTCTGTCTGCAATGCTGTCTATACTATACTCCAAAAAATGAGCTCTCTGTTACCATAGCTTTGAACACCTATACATAGATCCGTCCATCTAAGTATATTAATATTGCTAGTTGTTTTAGAAATTTAAAACTTTGTAAAATAAGTACATAGATCTAAAATTCGAACATTTTTTCTAGTTAGTGGGCGACTTTCGATAAGTCGTCTCTAATCGAATTGACTTGTTACTTTGTTTTAGTTCAGCTACGGTAAAACTACTGATATAGCCTAAATGAAAGACACTGGCAAGTGACAATGGAAAGAGTTCAAAATAACGGGACAGCCATGGACGTAGTGAAAAGAAATTCATCATCAATGCTAGCGGCCTCCATTTTGAAGAATTTTAAGGAAGAATTTGAAAAGACGGGAATGTTCCAATTTACCCCTGAGCTCGAAGGAAAACTATCAAAGTGCTTGGATAAAACTTTTGAGGACACTCAATGTAAGTAACCTTGTTTGGTTAGATCTTTTGAATAGTTCGAAATTTCAGAGGTTTTGGTCGGGGTAACTAAAATTTATAAATTTTGTAAATTATTTTTGTGTTGCAGTTACTAATCCTCCATCGCTTACAGTTCACGTTGATAATGCTAGACCTCTTTTAGTACAATCCGAACAAGCTACTATCCCTCCTCTCGTCTATCTTTTTGACGTGCCTAAAAATGGATCTGTTTTCATGGGAATGTTGATTGATGGGAAACCGGAAATACTAAAAAACGAACAAGGATCCGAAAGCACTCCAGCTCTAGCAGCATTCACTAGTGACAAGGGATTTGTTTATGGAACTGAAGCGTCAAAGCTCTTATCTCCTCCTATAGAAACAGGAAATAATCTCCAACCAGTTGTCCAGCCCCCAAAAGTATGGCAGTGTAACAACTTGCACAAACCGATTTTAGCAAATCAACAGCAATACCAGCATATTAATCTAAAAGAATTTGGGATATTTAATTTACCTGCCTTATTTTTTCATGCGTTTCTACTCCGCAAGTTAAAAATAACTGCAGAATCTCAGTGTAGCAAGGGTTTTTGTCAAGTAGCAATTCTGGCAGTTCCAATGCTAACCAAATGTGCACAACGTCTTCGTCTAAAAGAGGCTACTGTACTTGCAGGATTCAAAGATGTGTATTTAATCTCCGCAGAGGGGCTTGCAGCTTATTACTGGTTCGCCCCAAAGACAGAGGAAATGAATCAGAACAAATATTCCAAGGATCTTGTCATTATTGACTTGTTCGGACATGCTGTGGTTTACCAAAAATCATTTGAGTCAGACATCGAAGGAAAGAAAATACTTGTTGTCAAGGCAATCATTTTGTTGGATCTCTTTACTTCAAAGGCTAAAGAAGAAGATGAGTTCCTTCAGATGATAAGAAAGAGATTGAAAATTCATCAAAAGAAAACTATGATTCCGGTTATAAGGGAAAAGGGGAACTTTTCGAGTACGTTGTATCTTGGAAGCAAATACAAAAATAAAATTGGTATTGTAGAAGAGGATGAGTCAGATAATTTTAAGTACTTTGCGGCAAAGGAAGCAGCTTTGTTGAGCGAAAACCCAGAAAACATTGGACGTCAAATACAGCACGTGGTTGGAGCTAGAATTAAAAGTGAGCCTGAAACTGACAAGGAGAAAGTTTCACCAGAAACAATACTACCTGCTAGGCTGACTTTCAATATTAAACACGATAGGGCAAAATATTTTGTTGGTCAAGTTGGAATTGGAAGAGGAAAAGATGTGGAAACGATGGGGTATTTAGTAATTAATGGGGCCAAACATGGTACAGAGTTGGAAGTAACTTGTGAATTGAGTTGGGAGTCAATTTTTAAGGTGGTTGGAGTCTCAGTGAAGGGTGCTAAGACGATTAGTTGGGATTGGATAAATGGCGACAAGTTGGGGGTTTCTCATTTTGGTAGTAATTCGTACAAAGAGTGTAAGTCATTGTTGGAGAAGATTGCACCGTCGCAAATTCAAGCTGTAGATGAAGTGGAATCCGCCGGGGTGATCGAAAAAGGTCCCTTGGTGGATTTGTCTAATATTCAGGAGGAGAAGCGCGCTGTACGGCTTGGTAGTAGTATTAGAATGCACAAAAGGAAGCGGTCGAATATTATTCAACCAAATGATATGATCGTGAGTATTGGCTTGAAGAAAATTAAATTGGAAAGTGACTGGGTTGATCGGCCAATGTTGGTGAAAACTGAAGACGATTTCACGGAGGATGATGTGGTGAATGTGAAAGTTGAAGAGGTGGTCGATATTGTAGATTGAATTCGGAAAAGGATATAATATAAATATACTACATAATAGGTGAACGGTGAAGAATGAAATAATATGGGAAAGTGATAATATGGCGAAAGGAACAGAACACTACTTGAGACTATGACTGTATGGAAAAATAGACCAAAGTGAATAAAAATAAAATTATAAAGTTTGACAATATTTCTGAGAGTTGTAAACAATTAATTTATTAAATTTGACTTGTTATTGATATGCAATCATTTTAATCAGCTTTATTATTTTATTGGGGCGGCAGCATAGTACTATGAACATCCCAAATGCACTATAATTTTACGTTGAAAAGTTACTTGGTATTTATTGCTTATTTAAAACAAATCGAAACCAGAAAGAGATAACAAGAGGGCATTTTTAGACATGACATTTTTATGGCATCTTAACTTAACCTAACCTGAATCAATAGAAGGAAAGAACTATAATCTATTTTTTGACATAATCTGGTTTAACTTTAAGAGAAACTGAAAGTTATAACATTTCATGGAAGCTTTCCGTTATTTTACATCTCAAAACTTGGAACTATCCCCAGACCTTTGGAATTGAACCATAAATGGTTCATTTCATGTATACATGTATAAACTGCACTTTTTCATGTGGCTAAATTGGGGGTATTAGAAGACTTCTCACTTTCCCAAACGTTTGATTATAATTTAGCATGCTAGATAGTTTTGTACAACTACAGCTAGTAGCTAGACATATTTCAGAACAGTCCGACAAAAGCAACTTGTCATGTCTTTCAGCTTGAACGGCCCAAAAATTCGCACACGGTTTTATGGGAAATGCTAATTAATGGAAAGCCAGAAGTAGTAAAAATGAAGAAGGTTCAGAAAGTTCTCCAGCTCTAACAGCATTTACAAATGACAAGGGATTCGTTTACGGAACTGAAGCTTCAAAGCTTTTGCTTCTACCCAAAGAAAACGGAATGTTATCTCCCGAATCTCCGACCCCATCGACCAAAAGGCCGGCCTTGTTACATATATTTTGAAGCGCGCAATTTTACAACTATACCAGCATATTGACTGAAATATTTTGGAATCTACGATGTACCTTCCCTATTTTTAATGCGTTTGCAATCGCAAAGTTGAAAATTACTCTCGATGTGAACGTTCAAATTTTGCGTTTGGCAAGACAATTTTCGACAGTAAACTTTCAGTTATACAATACGATATAACGTTATATGTTTAAGTAGTGTAAGTTTACTATGAAATGAACTTGTCAAGCTTCTGCAATTTTGAAGATGGTTTCGTCCACAATCCTTGTTCTTTTATTTCAATAGTTAAAATGTTAATAAAGTTCGAACTATATTCATAAAATGCCATAAACGAAGTTATAAATGTACCAGGTGCCAGTATCAGTATATACCGAGCTCATCATGGTATTTATAGTTATCTATAATGGACTCACCGTCTGCCCATTTTCATGAAAGAAAAATCATTGGTTTTTAACAAGTTTTAATAATTCTGAAGTCTTTAGAATTAAAATAATGAGCAATTTTTCTTGGAAAACACAAATTCAAAGTCGTAAAATATGGTTTACTACAAATTACTTCAATGAGAAAAGTTTGCACTTTTATCAAGATTTGATGGTGCTATTAAGCTACATATTTTTTTATTCCAAGCGTCATGATTTCTCATGCACGCACCCATGAATTAGCAATAAATCCATCAGCGGTCACGGTGCAGTGATTAGCTTACGAACAGTGTTTTTGTGGTTCTTACTATGGAACAACAATAATCTATTAATCTTTTTACACTAATACTACAGCATGTATAAAATTAATAGATATTTAGGTATCTAGTAAAATAAGAGCTTCCAATTGATAATGAATTATCAAAAGCTTAAGGTTAACTTCTGTGCTCACATGCTTAGCTATTAAGATTTGAATGTGGTGTGTAAATGAACCCTAAGTATAAGGCAACCAGTTATTCGAGCCAGACAAGTTATGCAATCGACTATCTTGGAAAATTCAGTGAAAATTACAATGTGAACACAATAAAAGCCTCCAAAATAGTTTTATTTGAATGAAAAAATAACGAATAGAAACATTTATTTTAATTAGAAGAATATTTTACCTGATACAATTATATTAATTAATTGCAACAAAATAAAAGCCAGATAGATATCTAGATCAAGTATTTTGGACAAAAACAAAGCAGTCCAAATTTAAATTATTAACTCTAGAACAAGGTAGTCATAGTTGGATGTATTTTTCTGATAAAGTAAAAGATTTTGAATGAAGGTGTATGCAATTAATTGCTTATTATTTTAATCTAGGCCTAAACTTTTAACAACTTTAGTATGTTATAAAAAATATTTCTTCTGGAAATTCCTTTTCTATGACCACCAACAGTTTTAAAAGTTACTACAACACGAGCACAGGGATTCGTAAGGAAAAAGGTCGACACAGTTCTGGCGATCAGTTCGGGGTATTCAAGAGAACATTTTAATTAAAATTGAAAGAGAAAGGGTTACTGGAGATTTCGTGTAAATTCCCTACTGGCTTACATAACACGATTCTAGGCTTATTGGCAAAAAGTCGATTCACATTCGACCTAACCTGCACTCGTCCAATACACATAGAACAAATTTCATGTAGCTATTCTCATACAGCCTACTCATATAAGTTCATTCACAGAAAAAAATCTAACGCGTCTGCATTAGTAGAAAATCTTCATAATTCGGTTATTAGGCTTGATGGAATCAAAAGGAAAAGTATAGACGTTTACGAAGACGTTTAAAAAAGTGTTGGAGTCATATAAAAGTATAGCACTTGACAACTTAATTTTTCTAAGCCATATTCGTTTGTCGGTACAAAAGAATATCGGTAATTGAAGAAAAAAGAACCAATGGCATGCCAATTAATGAACAATTAATTAATTAATGGGATTGAACAATTAATGAATGTTATTTATACGCGTTATATGTATAAGTTATTATATGTAGTGTTTTATATGTTACAGCGTGTGTATTCAAATACGTATATGAATTCAAATTTACCCTTCCTACCAATCGCACATTATGGGAGTAGTCCTTTTATGCGGATTGGTCTATTTGAGTATGTGATTCTATGAATTTGTATAAGTCTGCATATTGGACTCTGTAAATAAACCGGACACCACGTAACAACTTACTACAAAAATGAAAAATGGTATAACATGTAATTTTGCATGAGTATAAACTTATAACCTTGCAAAGTTACACTTGCTTACACGTATTAATTAGTTCCCAAATTAAAATTACTAAAAATGATCCTATCAAGAGGCCTGAAAACCTGGATAAACCATATGGGCTTGTTAAAACTAAATTCTAACAAATAAAATTCTTTGCTAGTTGATAAAAATAAGGAAAAATGATGTGTTTAAATCTGAAAAACTTTATACTGACTTGTGAAAAAGTCTAATTACGATAAAATCCCAAGCGGTCGTGCGCACATGAGGAGGAATTGATTTTCTTTCAGATAAATACATAAATAATTGACTTGTGATGATGATGACGTTTGTTTCAGCAGCTCCATAGTATAATCATCACCCGCTATAAACGCATTTTACAGAAGTTGGTCGTAGATTATAAAAGGACTTCTTTAGCTTCGACTTATTGTGCTACTTTTTGTAGTACAATCCTGACTGTTACAGAAGAAAAATTTATTGAATCATCAATTTATTCTACTTTGTCTTATCACCAACATTTTTACAGTTTTATTCGTTTTCCCTTTCGAAGTATCTAGTAGAGTGTGTACTGAGTTTGTATACCACTTTATTAAGTACTCTAAAAGTACTTTTCGTGGGTGAAATGGGAGGTAAATCTTTGAAGCCTAAATTGTTCCTTTGATTCTTTTTCATTTACATATTTGTTAATGTTAACTGTCATTTACCAATAATTTTCTTTAACTATATATAACTTTCCGTCGTAGAAAAAGTTAATAAAAATGCAAAGTAGTGGTAGAAACAGTAGTACTCATCACGAATTACACTGAAGGAACCATTAGCCCACCAGTGTCACATATCATTCGAAAGCTCTTGGTAAGACAAGTAAATTGTGGCAATTCTTGTTGGTCAATATATATTGCAAAATAAGAAGATCAGGTTTGATTTATCATTAGACCTTTGCAACAATTGCTGTTTCTACACCACGGGTTCTCAGTCGAAATCAAAGTATGATTTTCTAATGATTTAGTGATCTTACTAAATTTTATTCACTGTGTTCCTCCCTAAAAGGGTCAGACTCTATTTTTCCAAACGGCAATATGAGTTGAAATTTGGTACACCAGTACCCTTGGGCATGTAACGCATTTATTAAGGCCAAATTTGACTTCAATCTATTGATTTATTGGTTCCAGAGGGTCACAAATGCATTTTACTTTCTGGAAGGGTTTTACATACATATTACGGGTACCTGTCACGGGTACTACGAAATAATTGAGTGTTTAGTTTTCATATAAATATTAGTTCGTTCAAGTTTGATATCTCCATATTGATATTTAATTATAACATTACAATTTTCTGGTTAGGACTCAAGGAGCAAGTCTGGGTGACGTCAGCAGTGGCCGATGAAGACGTGGAGAAAGCGTTGATTCTTTGTTATTCTCTAAAGCGAGCGTATACAAGTCGCAAAATAGCCGTGATCGCTTCAACAAAACTTTCCATGAATCTGAGGTAAGCTATTTGGCCTATTTCTTTAGAAGGAAGTATTTAATTCTTACTTCAAGATTAAGCTAAGTTTAACAAGTTCAGCAATAATAGCTGTATAAAACCACTTGCTCAGGAGTGTACTTTGGCTAGCTTCAAATATTGTTATGTAGCTGAAATCGAAACTCAACTCAGCTAGTATAGAATATATCATGTTTATCCGTCTGTCGGCACGATAAGTCTGCTTCAGCATGTTTCAGCTACGTCGTTATGGTCGCTCCTACGGCGGATTGACTGTAATATGTTATATAATGTATATTTTGTTTCCAGAAATGTTCTCAACCAAGGATTCGACTATGTTTTCTACTTGATGGAGGACCAGAACACGGCCAACCTGAAACTTGAAGATTTTGCCAAGCTGTATTCAATTTTGGCTTTGAGAACGTTTGAAAACTGTGTTTATGTGTCTCCCTCCATGTTGGTCGTAAAGAACTGCGATGATATTTTCTCGGCGGAAACTGATGGACTTGTAATGATGGAAGGCGATGAAAAGGCTTCGATATTTTTGTTTAAACCGTCTATGGACCATTTCACGGAGTTAACCACAGGGTTACAGTATTCTATGATAAATGGTATGTAGCAATTTAAAATGTAATTTATTACTTTATAAATCTTGAGAAATGAGGATGCATCATACACACTGACATGAAATCATTTAGAAATAATATAATGATTTCTTTCGTTATTTAATGCATAATGGTGCAGACTCTGGAATCGGGAAGTACCTCAACAATTGGATCAAAAACCAACTGAAAAATACAAAATCCCTAGATATGAAATACAATACTGTATTCACGGAAGAAAATACACTGCTTAGGTGTGTAATTTGACTAAAAATCATACACCACTTCAAAACTTAATTATGTTCTCATTCATACAAATTAATTCTTTCGACTTGTAGTTACGAACAGAATATTTCTATAGTGAATTTTGTGAAGTATCCAAAAGGATCGAACGTTGAAGCTCTAAGACGGACTGGTACATTAGGAAATCTTGTTATGATTTATTGGATGAAAATTAGAAGTGATGACGTCCTGAGGTTAATTCAACCGTCTAATGATACAGCCGTCCAGCGACAATTTTTAAATTACCGTAAGGAACCTATAGCAATCGTTGGAATGAGCTGTCGGTATCCACAAGCAAACAATCTGGAAGAGTTCTGGGATTTGCTTTTCCAAGGTCAAGATGGAACAAGCACTCATCCCCCTTTTCGGTGGATGCGGGAACAATGCAGCAAAAGTGCTTCAGATTCAAAGAACACTAATGCAGGATTTTTGAAGGTTCCGGTGGATGAATTCGACGCTAAATTTTTCGGTAAATTAGAGAAACCCACTAAAATACTTTTTGAACCTCTTCATTACCAATAAAACCAATGAATACAAATCTTAAATGGGCCATTCTCATTGCAATTTAGGAATATCTCCGAAAGAGGTTCTTTTCATGGATCCCCAACACAGACTTCTGCATGAGCTCGTTTGGGAAGGGCTGGAGGACGCGTGTATTGACCCTCTCACACTGCGCGGTACAACCGGGTCTGTTTTTATGGGATCCTGGATGGCTGACTATAAAGATATTTTGATGCATTCAGGAAATTCAGAGTTTTATCGCGTTTACATGGGCAACTCAATTGGGGCAGCAACAGCTCGATTGTCGTTTTTGCTGGGAATGACTGGCCCCAGTATTGCGACTGAATCAGGATGCAGTTCGGCTATGGTGGCGCTTCACATGGCATGTCGCTCGCTGCAGAATGG
>JAQFZH010001056.1:0-24635 GCA_034695485.1 Entomobrya nivalis
TTGTTTGTAATAAAAACCATCAAGCTATTTCGAACTGATAAACCGTTTGAAGCAAGCGATAGCCAACACCGATATAGGTTTGCCCCATTCAATTAACTGTGTTTTTTAGAATATGGTCATTCTCTGAAACAATGCATTTGGTTTATAATAAAATCCATCAAGGTATTTCGAACTGATAAACCGTTTGAACCAAGCGATAGCCACCGCCACCTTTGGTTTGCGCTGTTAAATTAACTGTGCTTTTTTAGAAAATGGTCATTAACTGAAACAATGCATTTGGTTTATAATAAACTCCATTAAATTATTTCGAAACTTTTCACAAAAACTACACGAAATTGTGTAACTATTGTAAATTTGTTTGATATTCTTCTAAAATGTTTCGACTGATTAAATTCTGCAACCCGGGTTTCGGCTACTTCTAGCTAGTAAAATAGCTGTTTTGGTTTCAACTAGAAAAATTTCGACAAGCGGCAAGGGGTAACACTACAAGAGGGGTTTCTGGCATATTAAACAGACCGAAAAAAAATTCCCCAATGTTTTTGCAATGTGCGATTCCTCTAGTTTATCAAAGTGAAAACTTGTCCTTACAGAACTTGCATTCATTTGGTTTTTGATTCAGATGTGACGCATCAAATTACTTTTATTAGTAAAATCAACTCCACACCTGTTGCGCTTCAACGGGTTTTCTTCAGTATGTGATATTTTTGGCAAGCGAGAAACAATGTTTATCACAAAATTTGTATTTGTGTATTCGCCTTTGAAGATGTGGAATGATCAATCATACAAATTGGTGAAGTAAACATTTTTCACATAACATTCGACAAGCAGTTGCAATAAATTAATTAACAGTTTTGATATAACTTCGTCACTCATGTAGAGATGCAAATATTTTGTCACAAAAGTTGCATTCCAATGTCTTTGTTATTAAACGATGATACTTGAAGTGGTTTAATTTGTCATTTCTTCGGTGAAAGGACATTGGACAAAATTGGAGCAGTACAAATTCGTCTTGGTCATTCTATAATCGCCTTTTCCTACCGAACAATACTACACCAATGTCAAACTATCCTACTAAATAAACAAGCGTTATAATATACTAATTTGGCAGGTTATACAGCTACTTATTTCCCAAACTTTTGACGGATATCTCCGAAAATTACTGTTAAGTCATAACGAGTTCAGTTCTAATTAAAATTAAAGGTAAGGTAGGTATGGGTTGAATTTTAAACCTGGTTATGTTTGAGGCTAGGTTTGCTTGAAATAGGGTATATGATAGATAATAATGCAGCTTTAGAAAGACCCAAATGTCAAGAGGGAAACATACTTTTCAAAGTTTTATGAGAATGTTATAAATTCACTTGAACAACTGTTTTGGCTAGATAAACTTTATCGAACTTGTGTGAAACATACCTATTTGTTCATCAATAATTTGGTATGAGTTTTGCATTACAGTAGGCAATTATAATGAATCTTGCCATGAAGGCACAAATGGTTTTCATATGAAACAATAAACTAGATTTGAGTGCAAACTAACCTTCACGACTTCGAGGAAAGGTACCTTAATAAACGGGCAAGGCATCAGTTAAAAAGTTAAAATAGCAACTTAAATTTTTCAACTTAAATATCAATTTCGGATTTAGACCCAGCGGTTTATTATATATCAAACTGCAATAAAGTTTAATTGTTTTATGTGTATTGATTTTTCACTGCCACTGTCGCAAGTAAATAAACATACTACCAAAAGGAATTTGTTTGTAGAAAAAAACAGGAACCAAGCATTCAAAAGCACTACTCATGTAATTTATTGACTCACTAAATCATTCACTCAATCAGTCTCAAAATATTGAGAATACATAAAACCTAAACATTTTCACAAACAAATTTTACTGGCCAAATTATCCTCGACTTTGGCCTACAGTGTTCACAAAACAGTATATATAACAGTGTATTTTATCATCTAATTGATCTTGTGCGTTAATGTAAATTGGGAAGAATAGTAAAATATGAAGTTTGGCTAAATATTTATTGCACACATTTAAAGTGATTTCTTTTAGTAAGTATTTACAATCTATCAATTAATTAACACTTGAATTGTAAAACAGCGATTATCCTCTTTTTGGTTGAATATTGAACATCATGGGCGACCAGGAAATCATTGGCACAACTGCTATATCTTGGCCCATCAAGTAATATTTGGTTCTTCTGTTTGCATTTTGTCAAATATCGGCTAAAAAATCAACAAACTATTTTTATACATAATAATGATTGGTAAAAGTACATGAAATCTTTTAAAGATTTCGGACACGGCCCTGCCCTTTGTTGCGATTCTAGTTGAGTAATAATCCCCCAAAAAAATTGGATTCCAAAGACTCAACTTGATTTGCGCTAATTTATCGCTCTTTTGTAATTGAATTTTGCCAAAGACCACAAATTCTATTTGCCGTATTGAAGTAATTTAATAAAAGACAAAATGAGTTTACTAAGATGTTATTAGTTTCCTAATATAGCAACAAGGTAATACGTTTACTTCAATGTTAGCGTAATCCACCATTTAATTAACATTATGCGGCGGTAATATTTTTCTATTTACAATTTGCTCACATGGTGGATTTGATATGTGCATTTTGTATTGTTAGTTTTATGTAGAGTAAAGGGAATACAGGTAGCTATTGACATTTCAGAATACTCCACTTGAACACAGGGACGACTTTTTTATGTGCTGGAGCAGAATTCATATGTATCATACCCGTATTATTTGACTATATCCTTTCATTTTTCATGTAACAAATGAAAGAAGTGCAGTGTGCCAGTCATCCGTTAATGTAAACATGACCAAGAGACAAAAAAGTACACTTCATCTGGGGAACTAGAGCTATTAATAGAGCATGTGTGTGGGGCCGTTCAATAACACCGATTCAATGACTCGGATTGCTTTATTAGATAATTGCATACGTATATTTTATTTCAAATGATGGCTTCAGTGTTATTCAGTTTGAACATAAACTAGTTTTTTAATTGTACATTCACCAACCTGCTTTGCTTTCATGCATAAATGTTCCCCAACAAGTTATATGTTGTTAACAAAGCCTTGAATGCACAGGTGGAGACGTGATCAAAGTACACCCATTGGTATGAATTGTGCTTGCATTTTTCTAATAAGCACTACATTAGCTATCTTTACATTTTCCATACGACATCATTCCAACAGTTTATTTAGGAACTCTATCAAGCAGCTGAATCCCAGTGCCCACAAAGTAAATAGCCTTCTTTCTACACACTTGTTAACAATCCTGGCCTATTTTGTTACATTTAGTGCATTTAGTTTATCCCGAAACCGATTACTTTTGAGTTGAAAATTTAAATCAAACCATTTAAATTTAACTTAACAGAATAGTGAGCTTATTTTGAACATCTTTCGTTAACTTAAATCAGCCATTGGAAATTAGAACTAAAGTATTAATATGAATATAATAAGAGAAAATCAGTTTTTTACCATGGTGTGTTCCAGGCAGGAAAGATGGCCAATTGTTGTCGAAGAGAATTTGCTGCCTGCCAATATGGTCACAGACGATCACATGATTAGGAATGATTTCTTTCGGGATCCTTTGCAAGATGATGATTTTTTCCCTGGCCCTCATGACTTTCAAGGTAAGACTGATTACGTTAAAGTGCAGTATTGAAATATGGAAAGTTATAGTGTTTAGTGGAGCTATTTTCTAAAATGTAAATAACTTGACTCAATGATAGCCGAATACATTTAAGTTAACCACAAATTCAAGTATAAAAAAAATTAGCTCTGATAAAAGTTTTTAAGACACATATGATTGGTGGATTTTTAATTGAGTCATCCAATAACCGGAAAAAGTTGAAATTCATTGTAGTAGTTTTGGAATAAATACCAGTGCATGTTTCTCAGTCAATAATAAATGCTGTAATAAGTTTGCCTCAACTTGATTTACAACATGTTAACTTTCCAGTAACGCAGCATCTATTTTAATAATTTGTGGAGTGGTTTGGATAAGCATGTGCAACAATTACATATGTGCTTGTACTTTCATTTTATTTGAAGGAACTGGCTATCACCGTGGCCATCTGGCTGCCTTCATAAATCATCGGAGAAACCTTGCAGATGCGAACCTTACAATGAACATGATGAACATTGTTCCAATGTTGGAAGCATTCAACATTGGAATTTGGAGGGATACTGAACGATTTGTGCAATTTCGAGGAGCCAACGGAAATTATGACAATTTAAGAGTATATTCTGGGCCCTACAAACAAGAACAGTAACGCTGCCATATTACTTTGTATATACTTCTAAATGAATCCATTAAAAACATGAGCACGAAGTCATCATGTTTAAATTGATATGTATAAGAAAATGTGTTAGTTCCTTCGTTTACAAAGTTTGCTATTTCCAACAAGAATCATTTATTTGTTTGTTACAGACGTTACTTGGCACATCACTACTACTCCAATCCAGTAGTAGTATTTGGTAACCACAGGCTTATCATCCCGAAGTTCTATTTTAAAGTAGTTATTGGTGTCAACGATGCAGCTCAAACGCAGGACATAGACACATTTGTTGTACCACACAGTGCCAGTGCAGCTGTTAATGCCAGGAATGCTGAATTTTATTATGCGGATTTGGATGATGTGGAGCGGTATCTGGGCCGAAATCTTACAATGCCCAATTTGGCAGTGAACTTAGTCAATGGTGTTTAAGTGTAATAATACTAATATGTAATGAGCGTGGTGAATGTTAAAAAATATTTTTCTTGTGAAACCTGAACTCAGTAAGGTTTTGGTGGTTTGATTTTGTTTTTCAAAATACATTTGGTTTTTGGAGCAGTTTTGTGAAAACAATGAAGCTTGCATAGATTAAAATTAAATCTGTGTATATTAATAATATATTCAATCTAATTTTAAAAAAACTTGAAAATAGAGTGTGTTTGTTTACTGAATTTATGAAAATATTATCAAATGCAAATTGAAATGCATATTCTGTATCCATTAAATGATGTGTGTATAGTTGTAAATTAAGTGTGTAAATAGGTCCATGATTCCTTGTAAGTATTAGGATAATTTGTAATAGGTTAAAGCTTTGTGCATCAATTCCCAAACACATGCATGGGACATCAATTCCCAATATGAAACAAGTTGTGAGTGTGAATTGTGTGATAAACAGTTTATAAAAATGGGGAAAAGGATGCCACATGAGCATACATACTGGTGAAAAGCCGTAGAAGTGCGATAACTGTAGTGAAAAATTTAACGACAAACCCAAATGTAAGGTAAATAAATTGCGACACTTGAGTCAAAATCCATTCAGTTGCGTTCTATTTATGAAAAATCTTGCAAGTAACAATAGTTTAAGAAGCCATGTAGTTCGGGAAATTGGTGAGAGACCACTTTCTTGTAAGATTTGCGTGAAATCTTCTTTTTTCAAAATATAAATTGAGCTATCACATTTCGAGACTCAGGTCTTGGATTTTTAGGTTATAAAATTCTAAGGGTGCTTCCAAGGTTTTGAAGACTTGAAGATTCACAAGCAAAGGTTTTATAAAAAGCTTGTTTTCTGAATAGGGCAGTCAAATAGTAATCAAAGATTACACCGTGTACCCAGCTACAGTAGTTCAGAGTCCCGATTTTCAATGTATTTATCGTAATGTTTACAAATAAATTGCATGTACATTCAGTTTTAACGTTTTTTAAAGTATGTAAAAATAAAAATAATGTTCATGAAATCCAAAAAAGTCATGAAACATATGCATAAACTATCAGCAATCGATTATTTTATTTTGGCTCCTCCAACTTTAAATATTCGGACAAGATAAACTTCAGTGAAATGGTTATTAGTAAAATTTGCTGTGTCAACTTTATCTATATTATTTCAGTGACATATTAAGTAAATATTGCTGTTACGTGGATTGCAGATGGCTAAGTTCATACCTAAAATACAAACAAGAAATGTAATTTTAAGGTAAAATATAAAACGGATTTTAATTTTACTTTTGGACCTGAAGAAATGATTGTATTTATTTAAAATTCCAGAAATAAGATATATTATCAACCGATGGCTTATGGTAAATTGATACAATTTGATTGCAAATTTAAAGTTTCATTAATAAAAGTGTTTATGGTAAAAACAAAATCCTGGCCTAGAAAAGAGGTTGCTTGATAACATTTCTTGTGGTTTCTCCGTTTGTTTTAGTTCAAATATTTTACGGCCCGGGTACGGAAATAAAGTGGCACGATATGCCTTTCTATTTTCTTACCTGGCCTCTAGACAAAGATTCAACTTCGAAAGGAGACGAAGGTAACAGAATGGGAGAAATGTAATACTAAATCGGCTGTACAAAATTAAATAAGCAGTAGAATTAAATTTCTACGAAACTAAATATTTTGTAGAGTGGTTTTGGGACGATGTTACATTTAGGGTGCGCTTGTTTTCATAAATAAACTGCAATAAATTATCTCAATATATTTATAAAAGCTAAAAACAGACAATATTAGGAATTTCTCCAGAAATGTTTATTGCATGTTTCTCATTTCACAATACAAAACCTTATGCAAGCATTTTTTTTTAATTACCAACTACGACTTATAGATAAAGTAAAAACTTACAAAATAAATAATTATTACCTTAAAACCTTAATTATAAAATTTAACTTTCTAATAATATTTTATAATAAATGCACACTTGCGTAAATAATAAAAAATTGTGATGATTGAATACACTTTTTGCTACTTTAGACTGATAGGTATCCACTTTATTGGATTGGTTTTGATTTCATGGCTCAGGACTACAAAAACCAAATTATTTCCTAAAAAGAGGTCAAAGTGTTTACTAACTACGCCCTGATATATCATTTACAATTTATTGGTCGACGGATGAATACAGCCTCTGAAGTAATTTTACAATAATAAATCTTTATGAATCTGAACGTCTATTATAAAAATGTTCATATTTTTGACTCACTGAAAAATTTGTAGGATACAATTTAAAACCAATTTCTTATCAAATTAAAAATTAAAAGATATTTAATTTAGTACTCATGGAAAACTTTTCTGGTTCATTCTGCATTCTGTAAACCCTTACTTGAGCTAGTTCTAATGCTTCTTTCTTCACTACTGCGCAGTAGAAGTTATTTATAGTTTAAAATTAGGCATTCATTTAATTTTAGTAAGTCCATTTCTGTGAAACTTCTGAATGTGAAATTTCAACCGATCCCCAGTGGAGAAAGTTTCCTTGCATAAACCACACTTACACAAACGTTCCCCAGTGTGTTTTGTTAAGTGATCACGAAATTGGCTT
Source organism: Entomobrya nivalis (assembly GCA_034695485.1). NCBI lineage: Eukaryota > Metazoa > Arthropoda > Collembola > Entomobryomorpha > Entomobryidae > Entomobrya > Entomobrya nivalis. The sequence goes on from JAQFZH010001056.1 coordinate 7,319, forward strand.
TTCCCGGAAAACTCTCCCTGACAAAATGGACAGAAAAGTATTTTTTCTCGAGTGTGTTTACAAATGTGTCGAAGATAGGACTGTTTATTCGAATAGTATTCTTTCCCATCTGTACAGAAAATGCATGTTGTCATTTTGTGCCTTGATGAAGCTTGATGAGAGTTTAACTGGCACTTATCCGGAAATCGCTTGAAGCACTCGACGCATTGGTAGTTGTACTCTCTTTTCGGACCGTTGTGTAGCTTTGCATTGTGCTCATTCAGATCAGTTCAACAGATAAACGAATCTCGACGTACAAGACAAGCATAAGATTTTTCTCTTGTGTGGCAACGTCGCATGTGCGAATAAAGAGTACAGTTTTCAACAAAACTCGCATCGCATAGTTTTCAAGAATGTGGTTTCTCTTCAATATGCTGGCAAATATGCCTCCTTAAATGTGCCCCAATAAAAAAACCTTTTTCACAAAAAACGCAAACGTGCTTTCGTTCCTTTTTACGATGACTTTGATACATATGAGCACTTAAATGGCATGGGCCTTGGAATTTCTTTGTGCATTTCGTGCAGCTATAATTGCGCGTTTTTGCATGTATTTCCAAGTGTTTTCTTAAGTAGGATAGGCTACGGAATGTTTTATTACACTTGCCGCACATATGCGGCTTAGTGCCTGTGTGAAAAAGCATGTGCTCTTTTAAATCAGAGGATTGTCCAAATTCTTTCCTGCGGCGTTTACACCAGTCTGGCTTTTTGCGTGTATGACTACGAATGTGCTTGTTCAAATCAGAGATTCCATAACTTCTGTACGAACAAAATGTACAGCAATATTTCCTTCCGGCTTTTCCGAGATGGGTTAATTGATGTTTGTTCAAATAGTGATTGGTGAGAAAGGGTTTGCCGCATTTTTGGCAAACATACGGGCGTTCACCGTTGTTTCATCAAGTGGATCTTTAGGTGGGTCGATTGGGTGAATATTTTTTCACACAAGTGGCATGGAAAGCGAATTTCTTTGTGAACCCTGTTCGTGTGTGCTGTCAATCCTGAATAGGATCCAAACTGAGCACTACAAATCTTGCAGTTTCTCGTTATGCCTAAAATACAGCAATAATTAGTCAAAATTTTGAAGTAGGAAACAAAAAGTTTAAGTAAAATTAATATCTTTTTTTGAAGTTACCTGCCATAACGAAAACAATGATCAAATAAACTCTCCTTTGGGTTCTAACTATTCCATCGAACAATAATATTTCTTCAATTAATATGTTTGTTTTTGTTAAACTGCCTTTCTACAAGTCGTACGTTGCCAATTGTTGATGCTCTAGTACAAATTGTAAAGTAATTTTAACGGATACCTATCTGGTTTAAATTTACATACTCGTTCCTGAGCCAGCTAGATTCTAGCTTGATAAGTGTTTTCAGTTTTGTTTTTGCAAAGTTAGTTACACTTTGAAGAAAATTTACAAATGAAGCAAACACTTCTCACTTATTCACAGGAAAATGAAACTGAATAACAGAAATAAAACGATAATTGGCACTCTTAAACAAAGAATAAGTATCTACACTTGCGATTCCTTAACACAGTTTGTTTCTGGTAAGTTTAGTAACTATCGCCTTTCTGGTGAAAATATTTGATGAACCAGACTGAATTTAATATATGTTTACCAATTACTCATACACAAAAAATATTAGAGTTTCAGACAGTCCACTATTGAGGATAACTATTTAAGTCCATATATTCAGCTCACTGGATTGATGACCATGTATTAGGGCTTATTTTTCACACTTGTGCACTTAAATCATAAATCTTTGTGTTGTTGACATAACTTTACACTACCATTTGTATCTTTTGTCATTTTTATTATAAAAACTTTGTCAACTGCTTTTCTTTTACTAAAATTCGTTAACAAAATAACTCATAAAAATCCTTACATGACAAACAGTCAATGTGCAGGAAAACATTATAAGAGTACTCGTTAATTTACAGGAATAAAAACACTGCTGTGGATTATAATGATAATTTATTAACTGTTTAACTTGTTTAAAAACTGACGTTGTTCTAAAAATAAATCAATTTCAAGTCAACTCAAATACGAATATAAATAGTATGCTTTAATACAGAAAATGACTTGGATAAAAATTATTATTGCCAAGTTTCACTAGTTTAAAAAATATCCGGTGATTTGTTTGGAATGGATGTATATGCAAGCAAGGATGAATATGGATGTAATTGAGTAAACAAAACTCATACTTTCACAGAAAGCAATCTTTAGACAAGAATGATAAACTTGAGAAGCCTACTTTTTAATTTTTGTTCAACACCTGTTGATGCACAACAATTCAACATGCTCAGGTATACCCTGTCAGTGTTATTGTTTGGCATGTTACGATAGAGAAACATCTATTTTCTTAAAAGCACGGACATGTATGCATGCTGGAGGTTGCTAGTCCTGTCATTATTTGCTCCCAATTTTGTCCAAATAAGAAAGAACAGCATGGAGCCGCAGCCGTTGCTGCTCTTAATGTTTTTTCTATTACATGTTTCCTGAAATCAGGGAAAAGGTGCATTCCAGAAGGTGCATGTGCCTTGAAGGTTTTTATCAATTTCATTGAAAGTTTTATCTGTAAAAATGTATATCAATATGCTGTTCCGTCTTCTCACAACTCTGTGAAATATACACAAGTTAGCTTACCCAGCACCTGTAACAGAATACCCACGTAAGCAACATCAATAATATGCGGCAAGTGTTTGTGTTATTTGGCTTGCTCAACAGGTGAGAAAGTTGACGTATACAACAACAACCAATAAATTCCTTAACTTGTGAAGTCTGCATACAACTTTGAGTTGCAAATCATTTACTTGTTTTCAATAAATTATGTAACTAAAGTAACCTAATAAAGTATATAATATAGTTTAAAAAAATATATTAGTAGTTCATAGTTCAATTATGCGCGCTGAAAATAAAACCTGTATTTATTGAGTTAAAGTAAACATTACTTGACTTGTTATTCATGGACATGCCCAGTCTTTACAGATTACTAAACATAAAAATACGACTTGTTTTCAGTGTAGTTTTGAGTACATTATTTATTGAAGATTCAAGAATATTATAATTTTTATTTGCGACTTAAATGAATGTATTACAAACCATTATTATGATTTTGATACGCAGGTAAACTTTAAAGTAGTTTCATGATTGCAATGAAAAAAAAAACAATAAAATAGTGAATTAATCATGTGAATATATACTATTTTTTGTTTCTGAAACATTCAAGTAATAAAAAATGGTAGTGCATTTCGTGAAATCGAGTGCTTAAGTAAACTTCACTGAATTATGAACATCAACGAAAAATATAGGCAAGCGTAAATCGTGAAATTATCAAAATGCCGGACGGTTTGAAAGTTTCAAGTCCAGTTTTGTGTCCGTTATGTCCGAAATCGTTTGTAAATAAGTACAAACTACAAAGACATGTTGATGGTGTTCACCATAAATTGCGTCCACATAGCTGCTCAGTTTGTTTAAAGTCGTTTTGTAATCCAGGATATCTGTCTACTCACATTAAAACAGTTCATTACGGAATCAGAGAACATGCGTGCAATAAATGTGGAAAATTATTTTTAACGGTCACAAATCTAAAATGTCACGATCGCACAGTTCATCAGAGACTAAGGTCGTATTCATGTTCGCATTGCAAAAAAAGGTTCGCGTGCAGTAGAAACCTTAAAGACCATCTTAATACACACCATGCAGAAAACAAACAAAAATACGAATGCAAAATATGTAGCAAAATATTTTTAACGAGAGGAAATCTGACTCAGCATCAGATTCATCATAAAGAGAAAACTAATCAGTGTACTTTTTGCTTCAGGTGGTTCCGCGTAAAAAGCCGCATGAAGAAACATTTGCTAACACATGCAACAGAAAAAAAATCATTTAAGTGTGCCAAGTGCGACAGATGTTTTGTCTCTGAGAGAAATTGGCAAATTCATATGAATAAAAGTAAAGCTCATCAACCAAGAGAAAAAGCGTCTTGTTTATTTTGTGGAAAACTTTGTGCTGACGCTTCTGCTTTATCAGATCATATAAAAAGACATATTCGAGAGAAACCCCATCATTGTGAACTTTGCCAGAAAGGGTTCAGCAGTTCCACCGAAAAATATTCACACATGAAAAGTCATATTGGTGAAAAGCCTTATCAATGCACAAAGTGTGGTAATAAATACAAAACGTTATGCAACTTGCGTAGACATGAACGCTCACATTTGAAAATTAAACCGTTCGTTTGTGTTTTTTGTGGGAAGAAATATGCAGACAAAATTGACCTTTGGAAACATATTTTGCAAAAAGTTGGTGAAAGAGCTTTTTCATGTAGTGTTTGCACAAGGACATTCGCTTACAAAAGTTTGTTAAAGAACCACATGAGAGTACATCAACCAGGAAAACATAAGTGCACTGAGTGTGGTGTATTTTTTAAACGAAATATTACACTAAAGTACCATTTTTCAAAATACCATTCTGAAATGAACAATGTATTGCTATAGTAACAGTGAAGTTCACGACCAATAGTACCTTAATTCATGATTTTATGGAATGCATTAACACATACGTGTGGCAAATCATGCATTCAAGTGTAAATCTCGTCGTATGTAGAAATTTTGTGAGCAGTTCCAAAGTATGAAACACATATCATAATTTGCATAATGTGGTCATGCCTTCCAAAAGTTTTCAGTCTGAAGAAATTTTAATCACCGTAAAAATGCAAGCTAAATTATGTATACCTGTTAGTATGCAAACTTGTTAATTATTTTCTGCTGCAATTTTTACGTAATTGATAAAACGTTGATGAAGCACTTTGTGAAGCATTTCATGTGTTCATTTATAAAACATTAATTGTAATATTAGTCCGATGACACAAGTTTGAAATAAAATAAATCTTAGTACATATGTTAATAACACATTTTAAGCAGTGTCATTCTTCTTGCTGAAATATACCGTAAATGTTGTATGTTTAATAGTCTCCTTCGATTAGAATATGTTTTTTCTTCATGTCAAAGACGACAAATTTACCGTTGCATAGTTACCACGTTTAAGCCTAAAAAACTTCTTTTATTTGAAAACAATATATATCAATGTTCTAAGCAGATTCAATACGTTTTTGTTACAATTTGAGTTACAGCGTCAATTTAGATTCAAAAAATAACTGCGTTAAGTTATAGGTAAATTACTAAAAGTTGTTATCGTTTACTGTGTAAAAATAGTTGAAACCCTAATGTTTCTACAAATCTGGTTAGCATGATAACATTAAAACGAAATAAATATGTTGTCGATAAAAGTTTAGTTAGATAATAGAAGTCTATATCATGAACATTATATCATAACTTTACGATCGTAATGTAAACGATTTCTCTGTATATAATTTATTTATTCAATGTAACAGTGAATTTGATCGAATATAGGTAAATCGAAAACCCCGATATTAAAATAGTTGGGTTAGGTATATTAAAATATGCATTTTTCATGCATATTTGCGCAAAGAATTGTCTTGAATAGTTTATAATGAACCAATAAAGATATATTTTTAACCTTTATAGTCACAATTTACTTTGCATGTACAATTCAAAATTATCATTTTAAAATTTAAAACAAAAATAGTTCGTTTAGTTTTCTTGACTTATAAATTTCGTGAGTAAATGATCAACCATGAAGCACCCGCGCATTTAAGTAGATTCAGAATGCATATACATATTTATATGAAACATTTGTGGTAAAACTTAAACACTTTATGCAATTACGTTTTATATCTTGACATTGATGCGTTCATTTTGTGGTTCTCCAATTGTAATTTCAATGAAGTATTAATCGATACAAAAGTATATAAAATGGAGATTATTTGTAAATTATATTTTGTTTTTATTTAGACTACATAATACATAATTTTATTAACCATAAGAATTTTCAGTATAAAATATTTTTAAAAAATTCAAATAATAAATTTTAAACAAAAAAAGGGAAAACTTCAACTGTATAAAATTAACTATTTAATGCAACTGAAAGCAAAACAAGTTTCACACAAAAAAAAATCTCAAAAAAATATTGTAATAATCTGTAATTACTTAGATTAACCATACTGCTCAACAAAATATTTTTACATTCCGTATTAGGGAAACCAGAGACAGAAGTATGCAATGAATAAGTCTTCTGTAATACTTTACTCAATTCCAAACTTATCACTGTTTCTTCAAATTGTCCATGATAATAAAACTTGCATTTCAATGAAATTTAATTCGTTGAAATTGGAGTCATTACATGTGTTATGTACACTCTATAAATTTTTGAAGTTTAAGCTCAAACCTAAATTTTCAAGACAGCAATTTTTACTGTTATTTGCATTGCTGTGTTTTTGCAAAAAAAATGTGCGCTTTGTTTGCGAACACCTTGTAATTCATACTATTAAATAAACGCAATGCTTCCTACTAGCAGTAATTTGCATCCAATTTTACAGCATTAGAAGCCCAAGCCCCACTATTCATGAAACTTTCTCATATGTATCCGCCAATATGACTGTCGTGCAAACGACTCGTTACAAATTGAACACTTGTATGGAAGTTCTCCCGTGTGCCTTGTCATATGTGCTTCTAAATCATGTTGATTTGTAGACTCATAAGAGCAACATGGACAAATGTAAGGCTTTTCTCTTGTATGATTTGACATGTGTCGAAGAAAGCTGGAACTATTCTGGTAATATTTGCGTCCTTTAGGACAAAATGTGCATTCAACACGCAGTTTTCCTTCCTGGTGTAAGGTTTTATGTCTTCGAAATTCATCACAAGAGTAAAACCGCTTGTTGCAGGGCGAACACTGAAAACGATACTGATTTTTCGGACCATGCATTCGTAATATATGTGTCTTCAGATCGCTCCCTGTGTAAGACTTGTAAGGACACTTGGAACATGGAAAAGATTTTTGACGTGATATTGAATGATTTCTTAAATGATGACCACGTAAATCAGCTTGGGATGTAAACTCCCCAGGGCAATGTTTACATTTGTGCGGCTTCTCGTTCGTATGACGCCGTGTCACGTGAGCAAATAGATGAGTTTTTGTTGAAAACTCTTGCCTACACAACTTGCATGAAAAATATTTTTCTTTTGTGTGATGTGCTGTATGACCCCAAAGGCCAGTCAAAGTAAAAAATCCTTTGTTACAAAATACACAAATATGACGTTTCGTATTTTGCCCAAGATGAATACGTTTGATGTGTAGTTTTAGGGAACCAGGATCTACAAACGTTTTGTGGCATTCTTCGCATTTCATTTCCCTGTGGACTTCATGCGTTCTTAAGTGACTGCGTAAAATATCCTTATTGTTAAACTTGGCACTGCACTTGTCACAATGGTAAAGTCTTTCATCTGAATGAGACAGTTTGTGACGCTTCAGGTGAAATTTCATTTTAAACCATTTCCCACAAATAGTACATTCAAAAGGTCTTTCATCTGAGTGTGAACGCATATGGGATTTCAGTGTAAATTTGTCAAGGAGTTCCTTTTTGCATATGGAACAGATAAGTTTATTATGTTCGTCTCGAAGATGTGTCTGTTTATGTCTTCCAAGGGAAGCATCGCTACTATAAGACATACCACATATTTTGCAGACATATGGACGTTCCCCAGTATGCAACCCCATGTGCCCCTTCAGTGTCTTTGCTAGAGTAAAAACTTTCTCACAAATATTGCATGGATATCGAATCCCTTGATGCTTATTTTCTATATGGGTTAGCAAGCTTCTTTGTGAACTATACGATAAATTGCAAGTTTTGCATAGGTATAGTTTGGTCTTTCCAGTGGACGCCATTTGTACTCGATAACAACGAGTATATCAATGCCACAATCGTGTATGAAGTATTTATAAAGGATATACACGAAACTGAAAAATAATTGGCATCAGTGTCTAATATGTTCGTTCACACAACTTAAACGTTATGTTTTGTCCTCTGTAGTCCAACAGTGGGTTTAAATGTGGTCCCATCGAAAGGAACTTGTATCAAAGATTCACACACCAATATCTCATATTGAGTAAATCGTAACTGTTATTCATAAATGCTATTAAGCAATTGAAAACCGAAATCATGGTTGCTAGCTTTTCCCAAGTCAAATATTTTCAGTAACCTAGACTGGCAATTGCTGTATTAATATAATGTTGATAGCTGTGATAAAATAATGGCTAACTAGCAATATTTTGCTTAGTTGTAAATAACGATTTTTTGGTAAGTTAAATAAACCAACTTCAGCTGGTATTATTTTACACACGTAGGATAGAAAAACTGGGAAAATTGACACTTTTTAACACTTATGTTGTTTATAGTACTCCTACTTCACTGGTACCTAGGAACTTACTAACGTGAAGAGTTCATATTCCCTTCTATTTTGTAAGGGTGAATATTTAAGTGCAGCCATGAGCAATGTTTAAACGACCACTTACTGGCAACCGCAACTTACCTGTACGTTTATATGCAATCACGCGTTGCTTTTGGTTATACGTGTCCAAACAAATCCTTTTGTAAAGATTATCATGTTATAATGTATGTATGTATCGTGCTCTGCTGTATTCTTTTAGTTACCACCATAGAAAATTATTGTGTACATGTATGTATGTATTGTTTGTACTGATATACAATAGCACTTGAAATAAAGCTCAATCCAATTCAATTGTATGCAAAAAAGCCACTAGCTAAGTCCTAAAACCATTAATTAGGCACAACTTCATAGTTTTCATTACAGTAAAATGCACACAAAATATATTTAAAGCAGGCGAAAGATTGACAATGTATTGTAAGTGTTCAGAAAAAAATTGTGTGCGTTTTGTGTCTTGAGTTCCCTAATGAAAGTATTAAGGTGCATTTACAAAATCAGTTGTTCTTATTATGAAATGATAGCATCATTTATGTAGAGTATTTTTTCTTTGATTACATGTACTGTATTTCAACTTCAAGAAATAAGTTAATTGGTTAAAGAAAACATTTTGAAATAATCACAACCACTTTTTCGCAGTGATAATGATCTTGCCACATTAATCCCTGGTGTGCAATCTCATTCCCTTATGTGTTGCTGAATCTTGCACAAAATGCCCGCTTTCTCAACCTGAATCAATCTTAGAAATGTAATGGAAATTGTTTAGGAACATTCTTGGAAAAGTGGAAACTGATCTTCTATCTTCAACAGTACAATGCCTGAAAATTTGGACAAAGTTTATTGACACAAAATCCTGCTTAACTTCTAGTAGTTAACATGATCCAGTAGTTAACTTCTCTTCTAAAAATTCTAACGTTAGAAATTTTTGTACAATCAAATTTCATAACGTTTCTTTCCATGTCACGCAGCTAGTTTTTGAAAAGTAATAACTTTAACACAGGGATGATAGAGTAAAGCGGTATGCATGTGTAGCTGTATTTTTGCTCCTGCTTACGTTAATATTTTTTTGAATATGAGTTTAAAATGTAAAAATCCTTTTTACATTTAATCATTTGTCCTTAACGCACTTCACGGTCACTACAGTGTACCTTCCCATCCCATAAGGATTAGAAATATAGCAGTAGCATTAACATTTGAGCAAGACCATGCACGGAATGTCACGTACTATGACTTTATATGAATACATAGATGTGGTGCACATTCTAATATTTTTTACGATACACACTTAACAGAATGAATTTTTTAATGTAGACTCGTAAGCTGCTCCTTGTTAGCAGCAGCTCTCTGAGCTTATTTTACAGTATTATTTGCCTCAGAACAACAAATAATTCACACGTAAAAGTTAGCAAAAACAACCTTCAAACATACATACATGATAAATTTGTAAATTTTTGTTTCAGTTTTAGATTATTAATAATCAAGTTAAATTAATTGAAGTTTGCATTTGTAACTAGTTTTTGTCCGACTTCAAAAATGCCCCATTCAAAACGATTTACTTGTTTGTACTGTGATAAATCCTATACTTCAGGTCAAAATTTAAAACATCACGTCAACGCTACTCACAAAACTAATGTAGCAAAACTTAAGTGTAAGAAATGTAGCAAAACATTTTTGAGGCCGAGTGGATTGTTTGGGCATAACCTTCGTTGTGGAAAACCCAAGTCTTATAAGTGCAACGTATGCTTTATGTCGTTTTATACAAATGCTGAACGGACGCAACATTTAAAGACGCACGCTCCAATTGTCAAGTTTTTAAAATGCAGAGAATGTCACAAGCAGTTTGGCTCAATCGGTGGTCGAAATAATCACTTCAGCACAATTCACAGCTCAAGTCGAAAAACATCTTGTGTGTTTTGTAAAAAGGTTTTAAACACTGGCGTCGCGCTAAACGATCATATTCAAAGACATATTCAAGAAAAACCCCACGATTGCGAAATATGTCAAAAGAACTTTTACAATAAATCTGAAAAAACTTTGCACCTGAGAATTCACACGGGGGAAAAGCCATATCAATGTAAGGAATGTGGAAAAACCTTTTCTAATTCTGCAAATTTAATTCGTCATAAGTATTCACACATGAAGATTAAACCCTGTCGGTGTGTCTTCTGCGGAGCAGGATTTATTACAAGGAGACTTCTCTGGGACCATATTTTGAACAAAATTGGGGAAAAACCTCATACTTGTGAAGTTTGCAATATGGATTTTACAACTATTCCCATGTTGAGACAACACAAGTTAATACACCAACCGAAGAAACATAAATGTGGACAGTGCGATAGTGTTCACAGGCGTCCTGCCGATCTTAGAATGCATGTGAGCAAGATGCATTAAAACCACTGGAAATTCATCGCAGATTGAAGGAAATTTGCGATTTTCATTGTGTGCCTCCTGGACTTCACTTCACTGCCATTTTACTTTACTGTATATTCATTAAAAATTATAATATTGTCACTTCCGAATATTCCCATGTGTTTTTCTTACTCTTTACAACTGTGCTTTATTGGATATCTTAAGTTAACTTGACTTATTCAATGAAATTCAATAAAAAGGTTTATATTCATATCAGTGTTATTTCCCGTTTGTAAGTTTACAAAATATTTATGCATGCAAAATTTATATAAATATGGATCACTGCACGAATGACAATACTATCAACGTATGGAATTAGTTTTTGGTATAAAACTTATATCGCGAAAACAAATTCATTTAATGGAACGAGTAAAGGTAAAATAAAGTTATTGATATGATCACCCGTGTTTATATACAATGGTGTGGTTTAATCAATAATATGTTTAGTTATTTTGTTATTGCAGATACGTTTTAAAATATGATAGCAATAAATTTGTAATAAAAATATTCGCCTCAGAATTACTAACTAAATTAATTAACTAAATTCACCTTTGTTATATCTGCTTGAAAAACCAATAAATGTAGTAAGTTGAATGTATTCGTTATAAATTTTGTACGTGGATATATACTGGGTTGGATTTAATTATGCAATTTTCAAAATGCGTTTAGAGTTAAGATAAATAATAATTGTAATAAATTTCATGTGATTTTTCAGGCAATCCAAACAAATCTTGTTATCATTTCATACATTGTGTTTGTGCATGTTGTCAAAATATTTATACATCCTGACCAAAAATGCAAACTTAAATTCATCAGAAAAGTTGACATGACTATTTAAAGTCTAAGGTACTTTGTTGTTGTAAATGTCGAATTCATAAAAGTAAATATTATTGTATTACCTGCAATTAAATATCAATGCTTCGTTTTCCCATAATTTAGGATTATTGTATGTACAGAGGTAACATGTATTTCATATCATATCAAGTGAGCATTCAATGTGCATTCAGTTATATTTCTAATCTTTCACCCATGTTCCTTGAATTTCAGTTTTGCCTACAGAACGTACTTATGCACAAATCCATGAACAGCTAAGTAAACATGCACAAGCCCTATGCATGTAAACTATTCCACTGTTGAGACAACACAAGTTAATTCACCAATCCAATAAACATAAATGTGGACAGTGTGATAGTGTTTACAGGCGTCCTGCCGATCTTAGATTGCATATGACCAAGGTGCACTAAAACCACTAGAAATTAGACACAGTTTGCAGGAGCTTAGTGCGAAAATTTGTGAATTTCTGTGTTCGCTTCCAAATCAATACTTCAAACAGAATCAAAACTTCAAATTTTGAAAGGCTGAAGTAAAATAAAACTGTTTTCGATATTCACCACTTATATTGAGGGTCCTGGCTCCACTTATCGTCTTATTTCAACATCATTATATAACACTTTTCCCCGTAATTACTGATTTTCATCTGTGGCTGGATAGTTATATTTATTAGTGAACCAATTTGCTGATTTAATAACATCTTATTAAATATTATTTATCCAATAACTTAACATTTACTGTAACATTAAATGTTTAAAAAAAATTGTGTTAACGAAATGTTTGTCACAACAATCAAGTTCGTAACGTCATTAAAATTAGGGATAAATTTATTTATTGGTTTAGTTATACACTCTGTTATTTAACCAGAATTCATCATTATTCCTATGTGTATTGTTAAATAAGATAAAACTTCGATAGTACGAAGTTATTGAATAAGTACACTAAACAATAATTTTATGAAAAATAAATATAATTACAAACATTTCGCAAATATAAACTGGTCTTTTAACAGTTTTCTTAACAAACAATGAATTGTCAGTAAACTACCATAAAAATAGAACATTAAAATATTTGCATTGGATTTTTGTGAAAGTTTCAAATATGCGTAACTTTTTACTAACTTAAATTTGTATATTGTTATGTTAAGTATGTAAGTACAAGTAAACTGTAATTTATGACGTTAATAATTTCTATTGGTATCTGATAAATAAATGTAATATTTTTGTGTATCAATTAGTATTTCATTTCATTCCATGTAAATGTGAGTTATTCAGTAGAAGGCAGACACCATTGTTTTAGCACATATTTTTTTTATTTTGCCCGAATAATATAGTATCCAGTATGACCATATTTGCATCACAAGCACTCCAATAGTTTAAATTTTTGAATTATTTTTCTACATTGCAAAATCGTCAACTTTGACGTCTACTTTTGGTAATAATATGTTGATTAAAGGCTTGACGAACGTAGGAAAAAATTCACTCAAACTTGCAAAATTTAAGCTTACCTTTACTTTTTATACGCCATTTTAAATTCCATGAAAGTCATCTAATGACACTTGGTCAGATGGACTTTTAAATACTAAGCTTTGGTTATATACCCCATGATAATAGTCAGATTTATATTTCTTTGCTTCAAATATTAACCTGTGTTCATTCAATCCATTATTTGATTCAAATGTTGCATATAAATGAACTAATATATAAAATGTGCAACTTCCTTTACGCTAATGAAAACGTGATAACCATCAGCTCAAACAATTTGGAAACTTGATATGTCTTAACAAATAAATCATTGTTAATTGGCAAATTGTTAATTTCACAAAAATGCAACCTAATCTCTATTTATATCCTGAGATTTACAAAATCGTCCCGAAGTAAAAAAAAATTTTAAAATTGTACAAAGCATTTCTCGTTTACATTTCACAATTGTGTTCTTTATATCTGCAATATTTATCATAACCTTCTCTGGTCCACTTGCAGTGTTTTGGTTCGATATTTTTCGTTGTTTTACCACTACAATCTAAAGTAACCAATTTAATATTAGGGAAACGATCCCAAAAGTCTTTTGAGTCGTAAAGATTTGCACCTTCCCAAAGTTTTGTAATTTCTAAACTACGGTGTTCGGAACCTTCCGTAATTCTGAATTGGGTGTCAGGAAAATCGTCAATATAACTTTTTAAACTAGGGTCTTTGGAATCATCAATTTGATTTGACGTGTGCTCATTGATAAGCTTAATGTATTGAATATTTGGGAAGCGCTTTAGTAAAAAAAATGTTATCGCACCGCATTCCTCCAGCTCTAAAGTAAGTACACTTGACAAAGTTGGGAAAAAATGGCGATTACGTTTACAACTATTGGACTCAAAATGATAAAAGGATTTTCCAACTGATTTATGCTTGAAGCCAACACACGTTAATTTGGGAGACTGAGCTTGAAGTTCATTAAGTTGTGTAGGTGTGACAGTTCCATAAGTGGAAGCTATAATGGTACACTTCTCAACAGGTTGCCCAATATGTCTGAAACGAAAAAATTTCCGGTTTGGTACTGAGAGTTCTACCAACTTTGGGAAAACCCTTAAACTGGAAGTATCGGTAAATATGCTAAGCTGTTTTAGTTGTTGAGAGTAAGGTTGTATCAAACTTTCGGTGAAGTTACGTAAGAAATTTAAATGTGCTTCTGGAAATCTTTTCGAGTATTCAGCCTCGAGTTGTATTGATACCAAATTATCCATTTTTGGGAAAGTATTGACCATCCAAATATTTGAATAATCCTCATTTCCCATAGCTACAAGTTCATGGAAAGTCTCACTTGTCACGAAATCCAATTTATCATTGTCAATGTCAAACACAAGTCTGAAGTTTTGTAAATTTGGAAGCTGTTTTAAACATAGTTTGACTTGGTCCATTAATCGTCGTATTGTAAATTCTGGTAGGTTAATGCTTTGACGAATTTCCAAGCACTGAATGTGAGCATTGAAACTTTTGAAAAGGGTAGCAGTATTCCCTTTATTGAATCCTCTGGTAAGAATTACATTATCCAGACAAAGTCTTGACCCAATTATTGCTTCTCTCTTGTCATCAGTAAACTCTTTTATTGATTCTATATCGGAAAACTGATGAGCTTTTGAGAGTTTTTTCAAAGGGGACTCATTCCATACTGGCACACGTCCCAGTTCCAGTTCTCTTGTTTCCTTTAAATGAGTTTCTCTATCAAATGGCATTATAGATGGGTGATTCTTCAAAAACGTGTCGGTCACATTACGCCACGAACTACATACTAAGCGGCAAGTTAGTATATCGTTTAGTTGGAGATCAGTGTAGAGAGATGGGAAAATCTAAATTCGAATTATAAAAATTAGTTAAAAAATTATAGCCATGAATATAATATTCATTAATATAATACAATTAATAGATACGAACAAATATGAGTACATACCAATTTGAAGGACTCTTGTACAAAACATCCAGATGTTGTGTAAAGCCTGCTAACCTCTAAAGCATAGCTAGCTGTACCCAAAATCTTGTCTTGTAGTTTGAGCATTTTCGTGGTGAGTATTCTCACCTTGGCATGTTTTTCCATCAGATCACAAGTCAATTTTGCGACGGCTTGTGCATTGCCTGATCTGGCGCCTTGGACGACTTTGGCTTTATTGATGTTAGAATCAATCAAAACAAATTGTTCCTATGAGGTAAAAATAATCATAATAAATTATGTAAACATAGGAAATTTGATTTTCATTCAAAAACAAAAATTCGTACCTTTGTTAATTCGGTTTCGTGGGTTGAACCATCCAAAGCATTCGATTGATGTTGTAGTTCATTAACTAATTCAATCAGCACATTAATTTCGTGCTCCTTTTGTTTGATAAGTTCAGCTAGGGTTTTAATCCGATTTTGTGAAAATTTGTCTTCTTCGAATTCAAAAGGGGCCTCCGATATATTATCACTTTGTTCCATGTCTGAGATAATCAGTTCATTTGTGCCAATCGCTGGTGGCTCAGCCTCTAATGATTCCTCCTTTACAGTTGAAGTATATCCGACGTCCTCTTCCAGTTTAATTTTTGGAAGGTTAGAGTTGACCAGTATGTCATGTGGACCAATCAATTTTCGTGGTGCAAACATTTTCTTCTGCCGTTTCAACTCTGCGGATTGGTTTAACTTTTCCTCGACCTTCCGTTTTTCGGTTGCTTCTTGTAATCTAGTTTGTCGCCCAGTATGTTCACGAGAACTGTTTGTTGCCATTTTGTATAACTAAAGTTAATTTGTAGATTAATACCCAATTTTTAGTATTACAATCTTGCAGTTTTTTGCCAACATTTATGTGAAGTATTCAAGAATGATCAACTGCACTACACACAAGTGATTTTAATTAACAAAACTAAAGTATACTTTAAGAGTTTGTTATACACTCGTTTTGAGCCAGCAGCACATTTGCAACTAAACACGCATTTCTCTAACAGATACGAAATTTAACACAGCTATCCATAATCCTATACCAGTCAAAGAGAACTAAATTTAAAGCAGAATTTGATAGCCATGTACCTGAAAGCAAATTTGAAAGCTTAAATAATACGTGAGCCGAAAAAGTAAAGGAAATTATCCTTCGACTTGTCCAAATATACAGTCTTTCTAAGTAATGTGTTGGGATTATGCATGTGCATTCTGGTGTTCCATGCGGTGAATATTTTGTATGTATTGTTTTCGTTACCTTTGCAGCTTCCAGATATGCATACAAGTCATAATGTTTGAGCGATAGCTTGTTATAAGGTATGTTTGCTTATTAGCTTGCTTGGGTTGTAATTTATGTGAAGTCTCTATCCGATTATCTATATGCACACCAATTAGTATTTGTATGTTCATCCAAACACAAAAATGGTAATGGCACATATTTTAACTCCATATGAATAATCTGATCGTAAACTGTTTGCTTGAATATGTGTATTTGCATTCTCAGAAGTCCACTCTTGTTGTAAAGCTGTTGATATTTGGTCTTTACCGCTTTTCTTGCCACACAACATATCCAACACTGAAACATTCACGGTTCTAATGCATAAACCATCGGTTTTGACATAAAGCATGTCATTTAGTTTCAGGTACCTTATGTTTTTTACAGTGCATATTAAATATTGTTTGGTCAACCTCTAAAACATTGCATGCAACAAGGTATGTTGAATATGAGCTTGTTGATCAAAATATAAGGGAAACTTCACGTTAAATCATTTTCCAGACAAGTTCATAAAAAATAAATACAATTTAGTACCAAACATGGACAGGTGAACGTGTTTGTTTTGTGAAAACATTCAACCATTTATAAAACTTTACTTAATTTCTTATTAGTGTTTGATTATTTGTACACAACTCGATTAAGAATATAATTAGGCGAAAATTCAGACAATTAAAAATATTTAAAACAAATGCACCGAAATGGCATCATCTAGTTTGCACGAGCATGAAAAAACAAAAACTAGATTGCAAAAGGAAACACAAAAACGGAGAGCAGAGGAGCAGTTAAGACATGACGAGGAATTGAAACGGCAAAAGGAAATATTTGCGCCTGGAAAAACGTTTGGACCACGTGACATTTTCGTAGATTCCAGCCTTCTTAAAATTAAAACGGAAGGTGTTTCAGAGAGTACGTTAGCTGTAAAGCAGGAGACTTCGACGATAGATCCAACAG
>JAQFZH010001057.1:0-24617 GCA_034695485.1 Entomobrya nivalis
ATGTATGAATTTTATAACAAAGATATGTTCAGGGGCATACGAAATCTGAGAAGAGGTCTTTGACGACGACGGCAGTGCAGTGTAGCTCTCTCTTCTCTTTTTACCTGTCTGCTGAAGGTAAGCAAAAGAACAAAAATTATCCACTTCATAATATGGCACCTGGAGGCATTTAAAAAAAGGATAGATAAGGATACCCTTTATATTTCCTTGTCTGTCTGTCTGAACTGGAATGCTCACAACAACATAATAATTTCGTAATCATGTATGTAATTATAATCCTGGTTTTTTAATCTCATCATTACCATTGTGCTTGCTGTATACCAGAACTACTGTATCATGTATCACCATATATTATTATCAGCGTATAACGCCAGCCCAGAGGAAGGGATGAAAGGAAGGGACGGGGGAAATAATCTTGATTACATCACCACAACATTGTAAAAAGTTTATATGGGCCTAACTGACCTAAAAAAGAGCTATACATTTTACTTTTGTTGACGGGGAAATAAATATGAGGTGGGTAAAAAAACCATCGCAATCATCATGATGGTATTTTTACCCTTTCTTCCAAAAAGGGAAAAATTGAGTAGCAGCAAGAGAAATAAATGTAAAAAGATCGACGAATAAATGAAATCCTTCGTGTGAATAATTAAAAGGCATATTTCATAACACATCATCAGATCAAGTTCATTCAATCTATTGTATGCATGTACGCCTCAACACCTTTTTACCTTTGCATGATTGCCTCAGTTTATGGTTAAAAAATCCCCGTACCTAAATCTTGCCGAAACTGAAACAAAAAAGCAACAGTTCAATTTTTTTAATGCATACAAGCCTTTCCTAAATATTAAATTGAAGTTTTGTTCGACGAATAATTTTTATGATGCTAGATTTTACATTAAGCTTTGTGATATTATATGCAATTCATTTTTTATGGACTTAGAGTGCATCATTTTGCCTTGCCATGACCTGCTGCTAATGCTGGGAGTTTTTGCAGCTATTATGGCATCTGAATTTCCGTGAAAACTTAACAAAGATTTTCATTTTGCAATATAATATAGTTTAATGGCATCAAGAAATGCAGCAATGTCTTGCCTTACTCTATCGTAAGTTTTCTTTACTTAATAAATGCATCTATTTTTAAACTGCATGTTTGTATGTGCGTCGTATTTTTTAAAGCTTGTTTCCATGTCAGGATAGCAAAGGACAGCTAATGCCGTTTAAAGACTTGGTCAAAGAATAAAGATGACCAAATAAAAATGTGCAGACAATGGAATTCGGAAAAAAACATACAATTTGGTTTGAATGAATTTGAATAATGAGACCGCGACTATTAGGACTCATGTATTTTCAAGTTTATTTTTATAATAGTCTAGTTACTAGTTACCTGCACATTAAAAGCTTCATAATAATATGTACATACATAATATGTATGAAGAATTTCAAGTCTAAGCTCAGCTCCAATTTGTTGTTTCAGGAAAAATTCCAGTAAAAACAAAGTTAACGTGTAGAAAAAGTATTAAAGTATAAATCATCAATGATAGTATTTTATCGAACATTAAGTTGAGTTTTGCCACTGTCATTGTACTTGGATTTTTTTGATGAGTACAAAGTGCAGAAATGATGATGCCATAATTTTTTTTTATCTGTATAAGACACTAGCTCAGACACAAGATCTGTATAAATGTACTAGCCAATAGCAATACGAATTTTGCAATTGTCGGTTAAAATTCAAATCAAGAGTAGTTACATTCGTATAATTTTCGATGTCATAAAAAATGATACTTTTTTGGTGTATTCACATTTCAATATCTCCACATAATATGTAGCCGTGTATTTCAAAGTTTGAACCTTGTGTTGGTATCGGTTGCTCACTCCACAAAAATGACACTTGATAAAAATTAATGGACTGTTGTGCACTGCCCGCCCATTTACTGGAATAGCAATTCCAACTAATCTTTTTGAGTTATGTTTAAGTTATTCTGAAGCTTTGTTGAATAATATATTTTCTACGTGGGTATATATAAGATAATTTTAATAGGAAAGTTACAATCTCTCCACTTTCACAAAGCAACCGATGATCATCTCTTCTTACTGATTAATATTTCCTTCCTTTGTTCCGTCCGTTTGGTTATGCTAACGCTACTCATGCCCGCTCGTAAAATGAAATTAGCGAGCATTAACGATATCTTATGTTAGACATAAATTTTACCGAGGATTGTACTGTGAGTTAAGTTCCAGAGATACATGATACATAGCGTATAGTGTAATATTGAATCTACAGAAAGTACCTAAATACATGCTGTGTCCGTGTGGGACACAGCTAAAAGAGCTAATGAGTTTCTAACGAATGTAAACGGAATAGGAAATCACGTGAAATGTTGATGTCATTGAAGGAGACAAGACCAGCACTGGACTGTGACTTGTAGGTAGAATAGTGAATAGTAAGTTTAGAATGTTGCTGTTATTGTCTCAAGAAAATTCTTGATATTCCTTCGTCAATGCACTTTACCATAAGTTGAATGCACAAAATACCGCATATAACCGCAAAAGCTACATGGCAGTAGTTAAAAGTAAAACTATTGTCAATGCTCAGAAAAGCTAATGCTAACATTTAGGAAATGAAGGTTACTTCTCTTCTCCAAAACTAAAACCGCCATACCATTGTGTTGTATTACTTATGTTTGGTATTGCATGCATTATGCAAAATATACCAGGACGCTTAACTTCCAAAAACTATATCTTTCTGTTAATGAAAGAATAGTAAATACGATGTAAAATTTGTTGTAAAATTTTTACCACGAGAATAAACTCAATTCCCATTTTGCTCTCATTTCTCATCTAGCTTCCTTGTCATTCACAAGCATCGAAGTAAACTGGAATCGCACAATATACTTGAATTTTATTTCTTTTCATTTTACATGGTTTAGAATTGTCAATCAGTGTTCTTTTATTAAATAAACTTTAAAGTTATTTTCCAGTTTTAAATCTTTTAAACTTTTGAATTACTCTTTTCGTAATTTAAATATTAATTTTGATTTTACATTTTAACAATATAATATTTTTTAAATGGCGGAACTTCCAAGAATTAAAACCAATAAGCAGGTTTATGAGCGCTTTATGCAGCTCCCGTTGGATGACAAAGTCAGCCAGCTAACATACATCTGGATCGATGGGACTGGAGAAGGTTTGAGATCTAAGACCAGGACTCATTACAGTGTGGAAACAGATCCACAAAGTAAGTGAAGATTATTGACATATAATTATTTTGCAGTATTCGCCATGGGAATGAACTACATTTTGCATTACATTAATTAAAACTATTTTTTTATTCAATAGAACTTCCAATTTGGAACTACGATGGAAGCTCAACTTACCAAGCTGAGGGTTCAAACTCGGATGTATTCTTACATCCCGTCGCCATTTTCAAGGATCCATTTCTTCAGGGAAACAACCGGCTAGTTATGTGCGAGACGTATAAATACAATAAGCAGCCTACTGAAAGCAACCAGCGAGTTACCTGCTTGGAAGCTATGACCAAGGCCCACGACGAACATCCATGGTTTGGTATGGAGCAAGAGTACACAATTCTTGACCGCGATCTGCATCCCTTTGGATGGCCAAAGAGTGGATTTCCGGGACCACAAGGGCCTTATTACTGTGGGGTTGGAGCCAATAAGGTGTTTGCTCGAGATGTCGTGGAATCTCACTACAGAGCTTGTCTATACGCAGGAATCAAGGTGGCGGGAACCAATGCTGAAGTAATGCCCGCTCAATGGGAGTACCAGGTGGGTCCATCGGAGGGAATATCAATGGGAGACGAGCTGTGGATATCCAGATACATTTTACACCGCGTTGCAGAGGAGTTCGGCGTCGTTGTGTCTCTGGATCCCAAGCCCATCCCTGGAGATTGGAATGGCGCTGGATGTCATACCAACTTTTCTACTCAAGTAAGTTTACTTCCTTGTGTTTCATGATACGTCAAACGTAAAATCAGATAAGATAATGAACATTGATTTTGCCTTTAATCTTTAATCTTTAATCTTTAATCAATTACCATCTTTTCAAATATTTCACAGGCCATGCGAGATGAGAATGGTATCGTTGCTATCGAGAAAGCAATCGAAAAGTTTTCCAAAAATCATCTCCGTCATATTAAGGCTTATGATCCCAAGGAAGGAAAAGATAATGAGCGTCGCCTCACCGGCCACCACGAAACCTCCTCCATTCATGATTTCTCTGCTGGTAAGATTTTTTCTATTTTTCATGTAAATGCATGCCGTATTACTGAAGCTATGATTTATGTATGATGCTTGTTTGAAGCTCTGTTCGTATGAAAAGTATTAAAAATGAATTTTGTTCTATGTATCATTTTTCAGGGGTGGCCAACCGTGGATGCAGCATCCGTATTCCACGTTCCGTTGCAGAAGAACGTAAAGGCTACTTGGAGGATCGTCGTCCTTCTTCCAACTGTGATCCCTATAGGGTCACAGAAGTAATCGTTCGCACTGTCTGTCTCGAATAAAAATCATTTTTTATTGTCACCGAATATTGATTTGAGTCAAACCAAACAATCAAAATCACTTGATAATTTTTAATGTGCAATTATGCCTTTTTAACAATTTGAGTAACTAATTTTAATGGCAAACTATTCTTATTATACTGAATATGATAACCAAATTTTAAAATATGGTAAAAAAAATAATTTTCTTGTGGAAGTAATAAATAAATGTAACGGTAGTAGCTTTAATAAATTCAAATTACAGATAAACAAGTATGTACGTACAACTCCTTCATTTCATTTTCGCAAACATCTTTTATTGTTTTAACAAATAATCTTCGTGGAAAAAATTCATAAAAAGAAAATAACTTAATTTACGATATAACAATCGTACAATACCATTGCATTATATCATCTTAGTTATAATTATTGATAGTTTTAAATTGGAATTGGCAGTGCATCAGCCAAGCCAGGGAAAGCCCGAAGGATAGATGACAAAGCTTGAATGAGCTGCAAACCTTCTCTTGCGCCACGGAATAAATCCGGCAGTATACGAGCTACATCCCCTATTCCACGACTTAAGTTCATTGAAAACATAGCTAGGTCAAAGCCACCACTTTGATTGTTATTATTAGAATTATTATTATTATTGTTGTTGCCAGTATCGTTTGTTGTACTAGTTCCATTATTATTATTTTGTTGTCCTGCGGAAATAAAAGGCCGAAAATTTCATGATTCAATGCAAAGCAAAATAAATTGAAATGACTCAATTAAAAAATTTACCAGTGCTATTGTTGTTATTGTTAACATTGTTATTGCTGTTGTTGTTATTGTTATTGTTGCTATTTTGTGGCCTTAAAAAGGAAGGAACTAGGTTCTGGAGAATAGTATTTAGCTGTAGCTGCCTGCCGCGTCTAATCTCGTTATCGTAGTCAATGTCTGCCTCGTCGGACTCATCTTCATCGAAGCCACTTGGGGGAGGTGGTGGTCGTGGTTGGAATTGCTGTTGTTGAAGTTTTTGTTGTAATTGATTCTGCTGCTGTAACTGGGATTGAGGTCTTTGTTGAAATTGGGTCTGGCTCTGGAAAGGAGGCTGTTGCTGAAACTGTGGCCTTTGCTGGAATGTAGGATTGTTTTGTCCAGGCCCTGGTGGCGGCTGTTGGAATTGGTTTTGGGGTTTCTGGAATTGAGACTGGGATTGTTGTTGTCCAAACTGTGATTGAGGTTGTTGAAAGTTTGACTGTTGCTGCTGAGGGCGCTGAGCCTGAAGTGGCTGTTCTTGTTGTAATGGTTCTTCTGGTTTTGACTGTATTTCATTTGGGTGGAGAAGCTGAAGTTGCTGAAGTTGTTGAGCTTGCAGCAGTGCTTGCTGTTGTTGGAACGGAGTCTGGGGTCGACGATTTTTTGAACCTCCTGACGACCCTGTGCCCGCTTGGGGTTTGGCTGGAGGACGTGATGATATTCCTCCCGCGGAGTAAAGGTCTAGGTCTTGAGCTCCAGAAGACGACTGTTGCTGCTGTTGCACATTTTTATGGTTTGTTTGCTGATTTAATGTATTACCACCTGGATTGCTGCCTTGAGGTCTAAAGAAATTTGACTGTTGTTGTTGTTGGGCTAAGGGGTTTTGTCCAAAGGACCCACCTCCTCCATTTCCTTTTTGTAAGTCATTATTTCCAACTGGGGCGTAATTGTTGTTGGCTGGAGAAAAGTTGTTGGAATTCGTCGGAGAAAAGTTATCATTTCCTGTAGAAAATGTGGGGTTCTGAGGAGCCGCGGATTGTGGAGTTTCTTGGTACTTTGGACCTTGTTGGGCTTGTGCGTTCAGATGTTGTTTAATTTCTGATAAGGTTTGTTTCCCGGGATTGAGATTCGATGGCAGAATGTCCTTTTCTGCCGCTACAAACTGAGGGTTTTGTTGAGGATTGTAGTTGGAAGGACCGTTCAGATAATTGGGTGGATATTGTGGGGCAGCGAAAGACTGCTCACCTTGTGTTGGGTAAGATGGAGGTGGTACTAATTGTTGCTGAGATTGCTGGTGGAGTAGCTGCTGCTGCTGCTGTTGATATTGATTAAAGTCTGCTGGATTTTGCCCATGTTGTTGTGGGGTAAACTGCTGCTGATGTAGTAGTTGCTGCTGATTTAGTAGTGCTTGCTGATTTTGCAGTTGCTGATTTTGTAGTTGTTGCTGATTATGTAGTTGCTGCTGATTTTGTAGTTGCTGCGGATTTTGTAGTTGCTGCGGATTTTGTAGTTGCTGCTGATTTTGTGGCTGCTTATTTTTGTTATGAGGAGAGTAACTAGGTCGTGGTTTCCTCGTAGAACGTGGTGGGGGTGCATGTGTGGTTCCTAGATTAGGCAAATCTGGTATACCAAGTGCTTGTAAATATGCAATTTCCTGAGGTGTAAGTCCACCTGGGATTCCCGCTCCAATACCTGCGGTTCCACCAACTCCATCAAGACCTGCTGCAGGATTACCAGTTCCGGAGATACCAGCAAGGCCGGCTAAGCTGTTGAGCTGATCTGGCGTAAGACCTTCAAGGCCACTGTTTGGAGGCAGTCCTAAAGCCGCAAGCTAAGCATTGGAATAAAATTTATTAATCAAAGCGAGAATTTATTCAAATATAAATCGTTACTATTGTTACAACTAACTTGTTCAGGTGTGAAGGCTGCCGCTGGCGACTTCAAGTTGAGGTTATTTGCCGCTGCTGCACCTTGTTGACAAATTTAATGAAAAATCAAATTAACAAAATAAATTATACATTATATCCTACCAAGTGTAAATTACCTGGAGCCAAAGGATTTGGTGTGGTAAATGAATTTCTGTTGTTATTATTTGCATTGGTTAGAATTTTCACTAGCCCCAACACTTGGTTCCCCACTGGTCTTGGTAACAGCTTGGATGCTGATGCAACATAGGATGTCAGGTTAACCATACCATTTCCTCCAAAAATCACCCTTACAAGGTTAGCGACCTATTACAAGGTCAGCAAATATTCTTCAGTAAAGTTCATGAAGTAAATTTAAAACCAGAATCACTATTAATATACCTGTGGAAAAAGTCCAATTTGTGGAGGAATCGTCGGTCTTAAAGGTACTCCTCCTGCTGCAGCTGCAGCAGCTCCATCCTCGCCGTCGTCCCCATCATCCCCGTCGTCCTGTCGTTTTCTTCTTGTTAAAGTTCTTAAAGTTGACGTAGGTACTGATCCTTGACCGCTAGTACTTGTTTCATTTAAGTCAGGTGTCAATGTGGTCAAAACTGCTTCTTGTGTTGTTAAAAAATCTTCAGTGACGGAAGACGTTTCAGTTTCTGGAGTATTAAACTCTTCAAAGGAAACAGAAATATTTCCTCCCATTACAGCCAACTCTTTTTCCGCCAGAAGTCGTAGTGCCTAAAATTTCATCAACAATTGAATTATTCAAAACCTGATTAAACACAACCACTTAACTTGCCTATTTACTACTCTTTAAACTTGAAAAAATTTAAATTTGAAAACTGAATACATATGAATGCATACAATGAAGAGGTTTTCCTTCAACTGTGCGGCCACAAACCGCCTAGCCAAACTATCCAACAGCTTAGCGTGCGAGAGAAAAATCACCCTCGTTTTATTCACTTCCGCTGACAGTCCCTTTTCAATATTATTCAAGTAGACCTTGTCCTCCACTTTCGGATCAAAATTTTGTGCATTAGAATGCACACTAAATGTGACCACTTGGAGGAGAACAATTGGAATCATGGCTATTGCTAAATAAGAGGAGGAAATCCTCCTCATCCTCCATATTGACGGTGATATTAATGACGCGGCCGCCATACCTATTCTAAAAAATGTATAGGAAAACCACAAAAAATATTAATAAAATGAGACGCAGCTAACGTTTAGACTGCGCCTTGTCAATGAACCTGCGCAATGGGATCTATTTTTTGATATTTTAATGCATCCTTTTTTCTGTTTCCTATAAAAACTCATATACACCGTCGGCTCTATCAATATTCATGGAGGCCTGGATAGAGAGACCCGGAACTCGTTTTTTCTCTTTTCTTTTGGCATTTTGCTTCGTTCTCGACTTGCCGTTGTTGTCAACATTTCACACTAATTTGTCATCTCCACAAGCGGTATCACTGCTCACAACATAATAGCAAGATAGATAGTGGGACAATAAGGCGTTGCAGAGTAAGTATTTCATAGTTATATTATGTATGTCAACTCGATAATACATGCCTGGTCAATGTAGTCATAGTCATTATGATTGGTCATCAAAAAAATTAGGTGACTTAAGAAATGTCAATTTTCAAACATACAAATCTAATCAAATTAATTCACCAAATTGTTATTGTGTATTGGTGATATTTTACTCATTTTTTATTTACCTTAGAAGCATCATTCTCCAATGCATTAAAAATTTTCATTATCATAATATTTCCATCGCTGCTACAAAAAGATATATCTACATTTTTACGTGCATGCGAACATTGATTTAATTAGGCATGTCAGCGGCGGCCGTCCGTAGTAGCAGTTAGCAAGCAACTGATGACATGAGACCACCAAACAACAACGTTTCATAATTTCCATTGAATGGGGAACATCTCGACAGGGTGTATTTTCACACCTGGGATTTTGGAACTGAAACTTGAGTGAATGAGGACAATCCAACGTTGCATTCATTACGTTGACAAAGCTATAATTTATTATCAAAATATCATTTCACTCATCTCATACAATATATATCAGTTTCCATACAACCATCTCCCTGACTGGTCACTTTTGTCTATTCATTCAGCTAGAAGCTCTTTTATGATAACACATTTGATTATGATTGAATCTCAACTATTTTGTTTAGCTTGCTGATGCTCTTGATAGATATGTCAAGTGCCAAACAAACCATTAAAATGATTAGTTTTTTGTTTACACTGCAAAACATAATGGTGTTAAAAGTTTTTAAATGACTTCTTGTAGGAAGGAATGTGTCTACAGAGTTGTAATTTTCTGAAGGAATATACGTATTTTGAAAGGAAGGAAGCATGCAATGTTTTAGCTTGCTGATGAATTAAAGAGATGCATTGTGTCACTATTACTTTTAATCATTCTAGTATGCTGTCTATTTTTAGGATTTAACCTACTTTCACGCTGGCTACATGAAAAAGTATGTGGACCAAGTATTCAGTGGAACGTAATTTGATTCTGACTATGATCGTGTATAATTATTACCACCCTTATTAATTCATGTGGTAATTATTGCAAATGGCAACAAAAATAATACGCAATAACTGTAATTCATGAGACTGATACAAATAGCATTTTATTTATTTTCTTTTAATGCAATAATAACACACATTTGGTATTTTGAAAACAAGCAACAAGAAATTACATATAACAATCACTTATTCATTATTACTTCCAAAAAAAAATTATTAAAAGTCTAAATATTAAAAGGATCTTGTATGAATCATATAAATAAGATACGTTATATTTTGACTGTAACATGATTCCTAAAAAATATTTATAGCTAATTTGTATGTTAATATGCTACTACCACCACTACTCCTCTTCTTCTTCCTCCAACGCCGGCAAGTCTAGCTCATCCAGCACATCATTGACATCCAGAAGTCCTAAATTTTCTAAAACAGTGAATGCCTGCCGGGTTCCCTGAAATATGCTAGGAACAGCACGAGAGATTTCTGTCTGGTTGAAATCAATCCTTGAAATCACCGTTTTTAATGCGTCAACCAAACCTCTAGGATTTTTTTCCTGCACGGAAGTCTCATAAGCTCTTGCGGCACGCTTAACATCACCGACCAATTTTTCAATTTCGTCATCCTCAAACGGTCGTTTGGTGGAGGTGGTAGGGGCCTTTGTTCTATTTCTGATTCTATATTTTCCTTTACCCAAATCTGAATCTTGAGCAATTTCAACTTCAGGTTCTACTGGTGCACTGGTGGTTGGAGGAGCTGTCGTAGCCTTAGGAGCTTCAACAATGACAGCTTCATTTGTCATTGCTACGGATGGTGCCGCAGTTGGAGCTGGAGTAGCGACTGGAGCTGCTGAGGTCACAGACGCTTTAGTGGCGGCTGATGCAGCACTAGTAGAGGCAGTAGTTGATCCCGCCATGTTTTCCCCAGTAAATAGTTTCACTATTCCACCGACCTGATTTCTTAAAACATTGGGTACAAGACCAAATGTCTGGTCAACCACTCGAGATATGTTTAAGCCTCCGGTGAAAATGGCTCCAAGAATCTGCGCTACCTGAGGAAGCACATTTGGATTTGGGGTCACAGATTCTTCATCATCATCTTCTTGTCTGGGTCTACGATCCCCACGAGCGCTGGCAATCGCCAATATCTGTAATAGTTAACTTTCAACTCAAAACCAAACAAGCTATAGTTTTTAAGGGAATTTTTCCTTAAAATTAAGTTAATTACCCGAACAATATTATTTTCAATTGTTTTTGCAATTTGTGCTCTGGCTTCATTGGCAAGTGCTTCTTCCTCTGGCGTCAGCTCCTTTAAAGAACGCAGAGTTGATCCTTGTAATGCATCAATATCGTCTACTTCGTATTCCTCATCGGCTAGGGTGACACTCTTTAAAAAATAAGAATATTAAAATCGTTTCTTAAATTTTGTTGCTGCTCCATAATTAATTTAATTACCTGATGAACTGCCAAGGCCAATATGCCAATGACCAAACTAATCAATCGAATTTCAATTCTCCTCATTTTAAATTACTTTTGATGATGTTGATGTCTCTACTAATAATCATTAACCGCTCGATATCAATTTAACTGTTAATTCTGGCTTGTTGTTCACCTGTCTTGCTATCAGAATCAGACTCAAATGGTGAACACTCTCATTATCCAACACAAATTGTAATCCAGTAAATGGGCACAAACAGCGGTATGATTGCCTATTTGTCACACATGTGCATATTATCTGTTTTTTGTCATGGAGGATTGCATTGTTCTCTAGTCTGTGCCAGTTCCTGTAATAAAATACTGACTGGAAATGTCTTTTTATATGATTTCATCAAAAAAAAGTATTCATCCACCTACACCTTTAATGAACATGTTGATAGGGTACCTACCTACCTGTACCGTGTATTTAAGAGGGGAATCAGTGGTTTCTTTTTTCTTACTAAACTACTGATGCTGTTCTACTGGGCGAATTTTTATGTGAATGCTATGGAATGACATAAAACACCGTAAGTATGTACTTATTAATGAGGGAGCCTAAATTGGAACAATCTCGTATGCAGTTATAAAAACTAGTAAATTCTCCCAATTGGTTCAATATACCTACGCTTGAATCATCACCAGATTGTTGCGGAATCCATTGTTAGAGCCCAATCATTTGTAGCATATAAATCTATAAATTAAAGAAGCATCCATTTTTATGAAATATTATTTGTCAAAAAGATGCAACAAAGGTCACTTTTTCTGATTCATTGATTGGCAGATTTAACTTATTAAAAAATATGGATCATATGAAACTTATTTTTAAAGCAAGTAAGTTGACGAGTATTTAAATACAACTTGAAAAAGTCAAGGTCGATCATTTACGCATGTATTTATTTCGACACACACGAAAAACCTGAAAGAAATCTAGAATTGCCCATTTGATTATATAATCCATATCATGATGTGTTACCTGTAAGTAGTTATTAATGATGCAATTACAACACAGCTTAATTATAATTATAATGTGAATTATACAAATTTTGGTACATGACTGGAGCGGCTGAGCTGAGCGGTTAATTGTAAGGCTTAATGGTATTTTTATGCCAATGTATTTATTTTTGGAGTATTCTGAAGCTTACTAGAACTTTCGTTCTATGCTCAATACTCACACGAGCTTAACAAATGCACATAAAATTATGTAGTTCATGTTCCATTTTTATTAAGTCTCAAGAATGCAATTAGTTTTAGTATTGAATTATTCAAACAACAAAACTCACAAACAAAACAGTTCATCAAGATACGGCGTTAATGTTTTGGGAGACACGCGTAATTATTTACTTGGAATTGATTGAGTAAAATTTTAGAGACTGTACGTACGGTATGTTATAATCGAAATGAATGACTTTTGTCAAGGTTTCATTAAAAGTGCAATGTCCATTCCCACAAGCCATGAGTTAACGAGTTTGCTATTAGCTAACTGCTTTAAGAATAGCAAAAACAGACAACATAATTAAGAGGACAGCATCATTTCAATAGCTCCATATTGACATAATGTATGCATTTGTTCTTACTTCTCTGTTCTTAAAATGGCCATCCAGCAGTTTTAAAGTACTATAGCATAACTGTTCTGACGTATGTATAAAAACAAGTTATTATAACAAAGAGACTGTTATACTTTTCTTCTGAGACAGAACTTGCGTCGTCATCACTGGAGACCATTAGTCATTATAATTGAGTAAATGGATGCATAAAAGGTCATGAAAGATTTTTTTCCTAGTACTTGCAAAAAGTGTCGGTATCGGCATTAATTAAATATGAAATTTAAGTAAGCACACGCGCGTTTTTTTGCACGCGACTTAAGGTAATTAAGAAAGTTGTTTTCATCCATAGGATATTTTTTAATTAGTAAACGGTCTAGGTTACGTACTACTTACCACAGCCGCATTTTATAAATAAATCTTAGTTGAATCTTATAAAGTTGATATAGCTGTTTTGAAAATAACTTCCGGTGCGGTGGAAAGAAGCGATGATTGTATTCTGTTTTTTTTGTTTAATTTGTCATGCATGCGAATTTCGTAAAAGTAGACAAAGGAAAGATACACGTCAATGTTCTTTTCTTTCTATTATGACGTTGGTAATCGTGGAATAATGTATACTTTGAACTCTTATACATTTTCAAAGATGTAATCATGTAAATTAATTTCAATTTTTGTCGAATATCTCAAATATTATCTAGTTGTTATGCTGTGAGTCATATATGGCATGAGAAAGCTGATAAAGAATAATAATTAGCATTTTTTTATCATGAATGTTATTAATTGGACATGAATAGAGTCCCAACGAATACATCTCATCCAAAGAATTTGATTTACTATCAATGTATTGATACTTACTGAAATCACTATGTCTGTCCCTCCCTCCGCCTGTCCGTCCGTCCCTCTGCACAACTTCTTCAAAACGACTAAGAATTTTTTAAATCTGATTTCACTAACAGATAGCCCTTGATCAGGGCTCGCCCCTCGCCAACTTTCAGATCTGACCTTTGACACTAAGGGTCAGAACTTTAGGGGTCTCTATTTTTCAAATGGCAACATGGGTTGAAATTTGGTACACTAGTACCCTTGGTCGAGTAGTGTATGTATAACAAGTTTTACCTCAATCCGTTGACTCTTGTAGGTTCCAGGGGCTGCCTAAGTTTCTATGGTGTATGTGTTTAACATATTTTTGAATGGCAAATATTGTTTTTGTAGTAAGATTTTAGTGCGAAATAGTGCGCATGTTACAAAAAAATCATGGTGTTTTTCACATTTTATTTTGTAATTTTGCATTATAGCGCCTAAAAGTTTGAAATCTCTACATTGATTCTAACATTTAAATGTTCTGGTTTGAATTGTTTTGAAAACTATGACTCGTGTCGTATCGTATCAATGAAGAATATGCAGTGATATCAAAATATTTATGATGCAATTATGAATCATTGCGTTCATGATCGCAGAAAAATATTTTTTATATGTGCAAACGTTTGCAGACACATTTTTGCATGCATGTAGTCATAAACTATGAAAGATTTAAAACGCTTACACAACAGATTACTGATTGGTGAGATTAGTTACATTATTGATGAATGAGCGCGCAATAAAACAATTTCATGATTAAAGTTTGGAAAATGTTTTCTTTGTTTTCATTCATTTCAACTTTGTTTATACATACATACTCGTATTATTCATATGCGCATATTGCATGAGATATAATAATCCAGTGCTTGTGCTAAATAACGTTATCACACATGAAGATATTTAAAACTAATAATATAATTCAAAATCTATCTACATCTTTGTATCTACCGCTTGTAATTAATTAAACTGACATTTTAAGTGTTGTCTTCTTCAGTGACAAAGTTGGTGATGAGAAGTTAGTGTGCAATTAGATCTTTAACTTGCATAGTCTGATTATTTTCGGTCAGCTCATTAATCATAAAGGAAAATAATTCATTTACATTTACAATCTGAAATTAATTATAAAATATTGTTTTCTCTGATAAGAATTTTCGGGATAATTTAAATCATGAATCTGTCGGGACTCTCGGCGGTTAGTATATTAGTGCTCCTAATTGGAGTTGCCAACGGTGCTGCGTTGCAAAAGTGTGTGCAGTAAATATTTTCAATAAAGTTTAATAATTCAATATCTAAACATAAATGATCAGATATTTAAACCATGATGCGTTTTTATGTTATAGGCGTTGGATTCCTGAACGGATGTCCGACAACGACTACGGGTTTGACAACCAGCAACATCAAACCACTGGCGATGGTACAATTTACTTTTTAAATCATATCCACAGTGTTTATTGGATCGATTTTAATTGTATAAAAAATAATTATGCATTGTCGTTACATTTTTTTGAAAGATTTAACTGCTTATCAACCCAATTACATGAATTATTGGTCGGATTACTACCCAGGAGGCTACTCTGGAGGAGACTACAGTGGAATGATGTACAGGGCTGGAGGTCAAGCTCCCGCACCAGGTCAAGTAATGATGGACCCTGTTCAGCAGCTTCAATATGTTCAGGCATACTCTTATGCTCAGCAATTACAACAGCAGTATCCAAACGGAGTACCCCTTCCCTACCGCCCTCAACCTAGTCCGTATCAACCCTATCAACTTAGTTCGTATCAACCGTATCAACCAGGAGCTGACGCAACTGGGAGAGCGCTCCTTAATTTAAATGCATTGACTCAACATAAGACTTGTAAGTGAAGTTCGGTTGGTTTTTAAATAATATTTCCTCCCACTAATTACTTAAAACTGATATTGTTTCATTTGTTTTGATGTGTAGTGGCCTCACCAAATGCTATTGCGTTCCAAAACGGCCAATTGATGCACCCAGCCCATTTGACTCCTGTCTCCCAAAAAAAACTAATGCTGGTGGAGGCTGAACCCCAAGAGACCCCAGCGGTGTTTGAGGTGATGGAAGACCCCTCGTCTTCATTTCCTACTTTTGTACAGGTATCTGATTTCCAAACTGAAGATGCAAGCACATCAGATATCACAAACATCCAGGAAATGGTGTTGGAGAAATTGTTGGTCGACGAACTAAACAGGGAGATAGAGGTTGAGAATGAAGGTGAAGCCTTACTGCCGGAGGAAGATGTACTCTTGACCGACGCGGAATTTAAAGAAATCGCCGAGGCTATAGCTGAAGATACTCAGGAACACACACACAGTCACGATCAAGTCAAACAAACTGAAAGTCACTCAGAGAAAGAGATCAAAGAACAAAAAATGTTACTTGAGGCACTGGAGGCGAAAATTGAGGAGGCAAAGCTGACTCAAGATACCAAGAAAATCTCGAAGTCGCATTTCTTAAAAGGCAGGGCTCATGGACCAGGAGGCAGCGGTGATTACATCGATCCCAATATGTATGCAAACTACGGTGGAAATAGTGGTCTTGTAGACATGGCCAGCCCACTAGATCTGGTATATCCAGGAGCCATGGTACCTGCTCAGAGTTACCCACCAGTGTCCCCAACTTACTATCCGTATGCACCACCAAATCCCTACTCAATCCCTCAACAAGTGTATCAACCATCCGCATACAGCCAAGCTACTTCAGGACCCTACGGTGCCCCAGTGCCGTATCCTAGTTATCCCACCATGCCATCTTACTACAACGCACCGCCTCCACTTCGTTATGCAAGGAATAGTGCCGCTGCATTGCCAACGCCGTTTGTTGTCAAGTATGTGTATGGAGCTGTGCCTATGAAACTCCCACAGTCTGGTTAATGACTTCGTTAGTTGAATGCTGTGAAATTCGGAGGATTTGGAGAAATTAATATTTTTTATGAAAGATGCCAAGTTGTTATTTATGTGCACAATTTAGCTCAATTAATTTGGTTTTAATTACATTATTTGCTTATTCATTTGCTTTGGTTTTATTTAATTAAAGTCAATGTTAAATTATACTAGTAAATCGACAGTCATGCAATGTATTTTGAAACTCGTTCTTGCTCACTTTCTACACAGCATACATGATTTGTCTAATTAATCATCATTAAAACGCAAGCTCCTATTTATGGAAATAATCATAGTTAAACGGAACGTAAGAAAGTCATTAGAATTGAAATAATCTTTGGATTAAAATACACACTTATTCATAAAATTACACGGCACATAAAAGTTAAATCAAACGGGCACATGCTGATTGCAACAGCATAGCATTCTTTTTTATATTACAGCTTCAAAGGTACACTATTTTGTGGAAAGTAGGACTGAGAACATATACAAAGTAAAAAAAAGACTCAACAGAGTGGACTAATCCCAGGATTCCTCTTCACGTGCAGGAGCAGGAGCCCGACGTGGTGGGGATGATGGATATCCACCCCGATCTCCACCGCCACCCCCATAAGATTGCCTAGGGCGTTTGGCCGATGGTCCATCATCGTTGCTGTCACTGCCGTGCTTACCGCCGCCACCACTCCAGCTGGAAGGAAACTCTGAATCATTTCCTCCTCCATAGGAATTTCTTTGAAAGCGGCCACCTCCACCTCCGCCTCCACCTAAACCAATGATGCATACAATTTTTAGATATGCAATTGCTCAGTTTAGCTAATTAAATTAAATTTCAAGCTACATATATTAATTAATCACCTCGACCGAATGAACCTCCACCCCCACCTCCTCCACCGTTAGGACACTCCCTGGACATATGCCCCTCTTCGTTACATTTAAAGCACGCCCTGCTTCCACCACGTCCGCCACCTCCTCCCTTAGGGCAGTCCCTGGAAATATGCCCCTCTTCGTTACATTTAAAGCATGCTCGAGAACCACCGCCACCACCTCCACCTCCCTTAGGACAGTCCCTAGAAATATGCCCCTCTTCATTACATTTAAAACAAGCCCGGCCTCCTCCGCCTCCACTGGAACTTCCACCTCCAAAGTTAAAACTTCGATCTCCACCTCCACCACCTCCCTTCGGACAGTCCCTGGACATATGTCCCTCCTCATTACATTTAAAGCAAGCCCGGCCTCCTCCACCTCCACTGGAGCTTCCACCTCCAAAGGTAAAACTTCGATCTCCACTGCCGCCGCCACCACCACCGGACCCCCAGGTACTGCCAGATGATGTACCGCCACCGCTGTTGGAAGTACTACCCCAGGACGACGAATTACCGCCTCCGCCTGAACTGCTTCCAAAAGATGGTGGAGGAGCTTCGGAAAGCTTCTTCATAACTTTGATAAGTTCGAGAACTCGTAAGCCCATTTTTAAGTTGAAGGTGGCTGCAGGTGGTAAAGAGTCATTTCCAAATTTGGCTGCCTTCTCAGTGTCCAATTCCTACAAACAAATATTTATAGTCTAAGTTCATGTCTATACATACAACATATTGTGTAAAGATAAAAATATATAATAACGCATAATTTTAAGCTTACAGCATTTTTCACATAGTCCACTTCATCCTTATATCCATGGGTAATAAAAAACTCTTCAATTTGCTCCATGCTCCACTCGTCTAGACCAGTGGAGGGATTGCTCTCGACATCAGTTATGTCCTCACGTTTGATATTCACTTTGGAAGAAAAAAATAATGGTGATAAAAATTAGTTATTATTGTATAGAGTATCTTAGGCTTACTTAAATCACAATAATTTAGTTGAGTTAATTCGAACTCACTCTCGTGTCCGCCATCATCGTTGGAAGGGATGCCAGTAGTATTGCCACCTTGCGGAACGGTGCGACTACGGATCCGAGGATCTGCCGGCTCATCCCCTTGTCTCGGGGAGGAGGATCGTGATTTGGTGGGCATTAGTTTTCGGGTGTGCGAAAAATATGACTTTAAAAAGAACTGAAGTGCAAAGTTTTCAAAAAAGGAGAACAGTGATTCCAGAATGATGAAAAATTTCTAAGAACCAAAGTTAACAAATATGTACTAGTTGAAAAGCCTGAAAAGAAGTCCTACAACCAATATTCACAAATTGAACTCTAGTACTGCCAATTGAGCTCTGTCACGGATGTGCAATGCAGCCACAGATATTGGTTTACCATCACAGCTAGCGTCTATGTATGTATGTAGTTTGACTCCAGCAGCACTGACAACCATCCCATTACTACGACCCCTAAAAATTGGATGCCGTAGTTGACAGTAAAATAAGCTGCATAGCACATCCTAAAAATATGAAGCTACAAAAATAATAGGTTAATAACTGTAGCCAAGAACATTATTCAAAATACTGTAACCTTCTTTTCGGATCGACATTTTATTCAAATTAATTCAATGTCAATAGGAATGAGCTTTCATTTGCTTCTATATACATAGCTCATCATACTATACCCATTTCATCTAGCTAGCTCCAAGTAATAATCATACTTATAAAATCAGGAACAGTAACAATAACAGTTTTTGGATTTAATTGGTCAGAAAACATTTAATAAGTCAATTGACTAATGAAGGTCACTAACATTTACAGTAACTTCAACAATAATAAAAATTAATTTCACATGGGCAAATGTCATATGTTAAGTTCTTCTGAACTAAATAACCACGTATATACGCTCTAAATTAAATCATACGAAGTAATTAGTAAATTAACTTTAAGTAATAAGTACGAGAATTAAGAGTAATTCTATCAACAGCCTTCATCCGCATCCGAGTAGTTTCTAATCCGCAGTTCCTAGTTGTTTTCGTGCTCTATCCGCAAATTTGGCCACATTCTGCATCTTCTCCGTAAATGTCATTTCTGGCAAGCAATTAATCGACGCGTAACGATCATCGTATGGAGTAGACGCCCGAGAAGAAACCGAACTTGCGTCTCTATTCTGGTTCATTTCTCTCAACTTGCGAATAACCAATTTTTTCGCGAGTTTCCCCTGGATTCTTCGAAATTCATCACGCGTTTTGGGTACAAGGAGTTTCCCTTCAATGTCCAGCAGCTTGATGCCTTGAATGGGGGCGTCCCCATCAGCTTCCCCGTATAAGCTAGAATCATCGCAATCTTGATCCTGGTCCGGATTAGGGTCAGGGACGACCATGACATAGCGCCTGAATGTTTCCGCCATGCCTACAACAAGGAAACAAGTTTGTAATACAATCTTTCAAAACGTACATTTACTCGTGTGTCTAGTGCATACTGCACATAGCTAAAAAAAAACTTTTACATAATTAACTTTGTAGCTTACTAAGTGGATCTTGCTGCTTGTCCATTTGGTACTTATAGTAGCCATCACAAATTTGAACGTGCTTGTCCATCACCGAGTAATGAACATGATGTCGGGGATTGTATGGACAAATTTGCATGTAAGAGCCCTCCTCCTCCGCTACTGTTCTCCCTTCTTTCCTCTAGTCAAAGAAACAGAGACGAAATGAACAAATGCCAAGCTCGAAGTAGTTAAAACTGAAGAGAGCATTTTCCTTACGTGACGACATTTGGCAATGTGGTCCAGGTACTTGTCCCCAAACATGACATGCGACTCTTCATAGGTGCAAACGTGAATTTCGTTGACATGCCCTATGCCATGGCTTGCCGGCAGGACGACAGTGCCCATCCCAAAAATTGCCTCATCGTCAGCTTTGTTATGTGCCATTTTAAGGTTGGCTCGATGACCTACATCCACAACAGATTCTTAAAATAGGAAAAACAATAAATTATAATAATTAATTCATTTAAAGCAACACTGATGATTTCAATAATGATTTACAAGTTGAGCCAGCTTAAGTTTATAAGTTAAACCAGTGGTTACGTAATTAATTATCAACATAACATAACTAAACCACATAACGGACTGGCCTATAGGACGTGGACATAATGAAAATGAGAGATTGTTGAAAGATACCAGCTGATTATTAATTAATCTTCAAATAACTACATGAAATACTAACTATAAACACTAGTCACTGGTGTGTTTCTTTATTTAGGTAATTCTCTATTTCAGTTACTTACACAATAATTAGCTCCTACCCTGAGATGAACAGTGGCAGTGGCGACAGTTGTTCGTATTATTTGCTCAAAGTACTGTTATATTTTATATTCAATATTTCTTTTAACAACCACACAGGAAAAATTAAGAATA
This sequence comes from Entomobrya nivalis, assembly GCA_034695485.1. Taxonomy (NCBI): domain Eukaryota; kingdom Metazoa; phylum Arthropoda; class Collembola; order Entomobryomorpha; family Entomobryidae; genus Entomobrya; species Entomobrya nivalis. The sequence continues at coordinate 20,736 of JAQFZH010001057.1, forward strand.
GAAAGGTCGTACCGGTATATAAGTTAAGTCGCTTCAAATCTGCATAAATTACGTAGCTGAAAAAAATTTCACGGAATAAAAGTGCTTCAATGCCATTGGCTGATGCATATCGTCGTTCTTTTCAGCAAGCTAATGCACATTTTCTTAGTGATTTGATTAGTTTGGTCGTGTTTCTTTTGCTTCTTTTTGCTTCTGAATGGAAGCAAAAGAAAAGTATGTTCTTCTCACTTCCACCGATTCCACCTCACTTCATTACAAAATCTCACATCGTCACCAGTCACCATAAAATATCATTATTTTTGAGCTTTTATCGGATCATTTGCATAATAGCTCGAGCACATATATATGCATACATATGCACTCATATTCCTATTCCCAGCACCCCAGCCAGTGGCCAGAGAACAAATACGAGAGTACCAAACGTTGTCGTTGTTGGACTCGGAAAGTTGCTGTTAGTTGAGAATTGATGGATGAGTTGATGAGTATGACCAGGCAGTCAGCAGTTGATGATGGTATTGGTGATTGATTGGTGGGGCGTTGTGGTAATACCTGCGAGATAAAACTACATCATGAGTCATGAGTAATATTACACTGCAGTACTGTCTGATTCTGATCTTTGTGCGACAAACAAAAGAACAAAGGAAATGATGTTTTAACATATTTGAAGGAACTTCACAACAACCGACGGGCGTGGAAAGTTAGCTAAAAAGTTTCCATCAAGAAAGGTGCATAGTGGGAAATGGGGAACTTTCGAAAATAAGGATTAAGGATACCTTTAAGAATTTTTCTAGAAGGAACATGTCTATAAATAGAAGTGTACCATCAAGTACCATGCATAAAATAGTCCCAAAATTAAATATGCAAGTCAATATGCAAATACAAGATATAGTAATACTATAGTAAACATAGATGAAAAAACGAGAATGATGACTGGCTGGATGATCATAAGGAACACCCACCCACTTTTGATTGAAGTTCTTCGCTGACTGTAAACCAACAACTTATGAAGCGGTTTGAAAACACAAAAGTGGACTTAATAAAAGTCAACAACTTGAATCAATGCATCAAGATGAATCACATTAAATTAGAGTACCTGTTCTGACTTCAGTTGCCCTTTTCTGAACCCCCTGACTAGTTCCAATCTTCCTATTGCAAATTAATGCAAAATACGACACAATATTATGTAAATGTAATAATTTTCCCTTCGCCAAACGCAGAACTTTGTAGGTTATTAGAAGAAATGAAAATCGCAAACTTCACATTGCAAACCATGTGTACAAATAATAAATTTTTGCAATGAAAAAGAATACAATTATTATGAATTAAATATATTACCAAATTACATTTTTATTCAGAATTGCGCTTTGTTGCGAGATAGACATAGAATAACAATAATCATTTACTTTCACAATTACATCAGTACTTGTCAGGATTTACACGATTGAATAATTATAAATTCGCATTCGTCAAATAAAAATATGGTATAATTAATACTAAAATTGCATGGTCGATTTTACAAAAATTCTTTATGCTATCTTGGCGTGCGAGGAGTACATGGTTCAGACTTCTTGAGTAGTGATCTAGCGAATCGTTGGGCTGCGGGTGACATGGAGTTCATTCGTTCGACTGAAGTTTTTGGGCGAGGGCTTGGACTGTAACCACGAAAAAAACATACATAAATATTAAATCGTGAGTTCATACATACGTTGTAATCATATTAGACTTGCATTTTAGCCATTAAGTATACTTTAGATTACCTTGTCAAGTATGATTTAGCAACTTCAATGGTTTTCTGTTTCTTATCACGATAGTTTTTGCTAACTTTCTCTGCCAACTCGAATGCGATGCGTTCACGTTTAGAGGATTCCATCATTCTGAATGGGCTTCCAACAGTGCTTGGAACTGGAGTATCACCGGCGTCTAGTCGAAAGGGAGTTCCTTCAATTTCTCCCCAAGTTAGAAACGGCGACTCCTCCACACCTAAATTAGTCAATGCAAAACAATATTATTTATTTGTTGTAAAAAAGGAGAATTCGAGATTATATTAATAATTTAGCATACTCATATGTAATACTGTTATAAAACATTATGTTGTACCTGGATTGGGTGATGGAGTCCTAACAAACTTAAAACCGCCAACACTTGGAGTTTTGTTGTAGCTTTCTTCACGTCCATCTACTCCTATTTTCCCTTCCATGAATCCATGTATTAAGTTCATTGGTTTACCGTCCACAATTTGCTTGTCATCGCCCTTATAGAGCTTCTGAGAGAACCTGGTACGCTTGAAGTCTACAACAGGTTTTTTCTTTGCCTGATCAGCTAATTCCTGGGTTGTATATGGAACTCCTGTTAATAAGGTCAACATACCAATTACAAATTGCCATAAATAACAATAACGATAAATTAGAAATATGATTTTCTTTTCAAGCTTACCATCAGGGATGTACATTATGGCATTCTTGTTTCTGTAAGTCCAAGTGGCTACATTGGTAGGTCGTTGATACTCCAGGGACTGTTGTTCAGCTGCTGAAGGTGGAGCCAACGCATGTCTCATGATTTTATCATGAATATCTTCTGGTTTAAACAGCCAAGAATTCTATAAAATTAATGAACGTACACCCAGTCAATACTTAAGTACATTTAGAAAAAAATACTACCAAAAATATCTGAATCAACTCTGGATGTCTTACCTTGATTTGATGCTTGCGAATCCCTTCCTCAACAATTTCTTGAAAACTTTTGTTATCTTCACTAGTATATGTGTTAAGAAATTCGTTTAATCCCAACTCATGTGGAAGTCGTCCTCCCTTGCTAGTGCGAGTTGATACTTCCGATGTCACTGACTTTGCGTCGTCATCAGTATGTGATGATGTCAACTCATCGGGTTGATCCAAGAGAACAATTGGTGTAGCCCCGTCTAGTTCTGGTTCTTTACGCAAGGCTGATAATATAATACTTGATGGCGTTTCAAAGGTCGAGGGTGTTTCATTAGCTGTAAAATAAATCGTCACACAATTTGTTTACTAAAATTAGGTGTACATGTGGCAGTCAGGGGCCTTCAAAATTAAACAAATCAGCTTACCTTCTCTTTGAATTGATGGAGTATTACGACCCACTCCATACTTGGTGGTAAGTTCTCTCATCATCTGAATATCATTGTTTGCTACAGCATCCAAATATGCATTCTGAGCCTTCAGTTTCTCAAGATCTGGAAAACATTCACGCTGAATAATTTTCTCAAGAGCCTACAAAAACAATCAAATTCACAACGTAACATAAGTCAGCCAACATCACTATTTCGCATGTTCAATTAAAAAATGGAATAAGTTGAATCATTTTAATAAATACCTCAGCAAATTTATCCTCTGATAAGACTTTTCTCTTCCTTGACGAAACCTCAAACGGTCGTCTGAACTCTGCTACAGCCTTCGACGATGATGACTTTTTTGAAATTGTTGACGACGTTGAAGGAGTAGGTGACGATTCCATCTTTACTCAAAAATGTCTACACTAATATGTAATACTAAACTATAACTTTAATTTTAATTACAAAACAGATTTTCCCGAGCTCAGTCAACAACCCTTGCAAAAACAAATCGAAAACTTGAATAATTACTAATGAACTTTAAGATCACAACAATAAGTAGACAGCCTTAAAACCTACAAAACTGCACAATAACCTTATTATTTCAAAATATTTTGCTGCAATAATATTGCAACAATAAAATTAAAACTCACCACAAGTGATAACGACAACAACATATGATCATGCACTAGATAATTTCTACATCAACACTCAACACAGCACACAACATAACCAACAACAAGGTCAACTTGTTACGTTCAGTTTCTTTCTCTAATTTCCAAAAAGAGAGCTTGAAT
>JAQFZH010001058.1:0-24610 GCA_034695485.1 Entomobrya nivalis
TTGGTGTTATTGCTAAGATAGGTGTTGTCATTGTTATTATTAGCACACACATTTTTCTCCGAGATGTAGATAATTCCGTCATTTTGTTTTAGAACTGGACTGGGATTTATTATATTCAATGTCTGAGAATAGTTTGCGTATTCAGCCACATCGGGGTAAAACGAACCATGATCCAGAACTGATATTGGAATAGATTTTTTAGTTATAATGGTGTGCCTAGAATTTCCAAGGACACGGATGCGTACAAATTTTCGGATTGCGACTTGGACCTGTATAAATTACAAAAAAATAACAGTTATAATCATCAAGCATCAATAGTTGTAATAACGAGGTTTTTGGCAGGTTTCGTAACTTGTTTGTTTATAATAGCTACTTTGTCTTTTTAATTAATTAACATATTCAATTGTATTGCGTGCATGACTTGATATCTCACGTTGGAATTTACAAGCAATACAAAAAGGCAGACAGTAAAAAATAAAAATAAATAAATATGCGTCAGGCATTTTTCAGAGGAAAAAGCAAACGCGTTGCGGTTTGCCCCGTGCCTTTTCATCACATGAATTTGTTGTTTTTCTTTTGTTCCTTGGAATCTATGTTATTTTTACTGAGGTCCATATAACCATCAGTTATAGTCACAGTGATTAAGTGTTACTTGCATTTTTAATTATTTTTATTTAATGAAATTTTCAAGGTTCTCATCACTTAAGTAACTTTCAAAAATTAACTTTAGACTTTTTTCAAGCAGAGGTTTCTTTTTAAAGTTAAGTGTTAATTTCAAATCTAAAGATAGGCAAATACGCCTCTTAGGAAAAAGTGCAATTCTATTTTGTAATTGTTTACTTATTCTAGTTCATCGTAAAATTCTCAATTTTCTTTGTTAAAATTACCTCTCCATTTCGAAAGCAGTACAAAAAGGCCAAAATGAACCCTTGGCTGGAAGTAAGGAAATGAGTTGTGTACGACCAGAGTGCAAACTGAAACGGGGACTTCTCCAGTGGAGCGTCGACCATGTTGACAAGATTGGTTATTCCAAGGAGAGGTAGCAGAAACAAAGCTGCTTTCACCGCTTTCCTGTAAACATACGAAATGAAAGAAAATACAAGTATTAAAAATCGGAAGACAAGGTACTTTAATTTAAATGTTACTGATTTTGGCAGTTCAATGGAAAAGTAATTATTACGTTTTCATCTTTTCCCTATCCAAACCGGTTTGGATATTACGAATGACTAATTTATTTGATTGCGTAAAGTTCCCTGTGCTATAACCAGGATAATTAATTGGTTTTTAGAAGCTCATAATTGTTCGACTGTAAAATAAAGTAGTTTTATTACTGTATTTTTAAGCGTGTTCCTCTGCTAGTTGTGCTACCTTTTTTTGACAAATCCGTTGTATATTGGTTTCACAAACTTTGGGGTGGGAGTAAAAACAAGAACCTTGGGTTCAAAACGGTGTTGTTCATGTTAATTATATGGGGATTTTGATTTCATAAGTAATTTATTATAGCATTTATGTGTATATATAGCCTCATTATAAATGATGGTCTAAAGCTTTTTAGCACATATATAAGTATGTACTTGCGTAATTTAACAGTATTGAGTAAATTTCTGTTCGAATCTAAATCTCCGAGAAGTTTCCGAGTAGGTCACCTCATTAAACAAGTCAAAGCAAAACTTTCTCTTTTATTTTTCTTGTTTCCGACAAAGTAGCTAAACTAACATGCCTATGAAACAAGAATCTCTCAAATTTACGGAAGCTATATATCACCAGTATATCACAATGCATAGGATGTAAAGTTTTGCAAACTTTATTTGCTGTGTGGTATTCTAAAACGTGAAATTCTCCTCAACACTGTGAGATGAAACGGAACGAGTTATTAGAAAGGACAGAGAGCATCCTGTTGGAAGTCTGACATAACCCAAATTAATGCTGCGTCATGGGAAAGTTTGTTGCTTTTTGGACAATATTATCCATATAAGTTCGTCGTGTAAAACCTAAATAGGTGGAAGACAACGATGTGGTTGGTGATGGTCATGCCTGTAAGTGTAAAATGATGACATAAAAAGAATGAAGAAAGTTCCCAGTAGCATAGGTAAAAGTCAAGCCACACATATTGTAGTGTAGTGTATAATAAGTTACAGCTTAGTCAGTAAAATGGCAATGGCCACTAGTACTCGTGAACTGTCTGTCCCTTGACACTGACACGAGGCATAGACGCTGCTTTTTGAATAATTATGGTTATGAATGAACACGGGGCCAGTCATCAGTATTTTGTTTTTATTATGTAATTCTAGACTAAACCTTTCCATCCTTTTTGTCCTGTTATCGTTCAAACAGGATGTGATGTAACCATATATAGAGATCAGATTAGATTAAAATATATGTACTTAAACACGAAATAAAAAGTGAAGACTTACATGGCTTGTTGTATATCTGACGAGCTGGATTGCCTCAACTTCGTTACGAGCACTCTAAGAATGTTTAACAGGAAGACAAAATTCACCTAAAATACAAAAATTCATATATAATTAAATACGACAATGACCTCACAATATAATGGACAAAAGTAGTGTTGGTGAGTTCAAGAGTAGAATATGCCAAGTTCGTTTTAATGAATAATTAAGAATGTAATTTAAAACACTGACATGCTAATACTACCCATTTCCGCTTATTTAATTCATGCTACACATCATTCACTCCTCCCACTACTTCCAATGTTAATATTTTTGTGGTTGTAGTGCTCATCTGATCTCATTTTCCATTCACCTCAGGCTAGGCCAGAGAGGAAACTTACTCGAGAGTGAAACCAACAACTCACGCGACTTGGCTGTTGGTGACACTTGCTATTTTTTGAAGGTTATTAAAACATATTGCCATTCAAACCTAAATGTTTTCCTAATTTGTAACGTTGAGCTAGGGTTAGGGGATTTACTCTTGCCAGTTAAGCTTATATTTAATTATTATGCATTACTAGTCGGCAGATTTCATCTTTAAAAAAGGTTTCTTAATCAATTACTTTCGAAGCCTCGTGATCGGTAGATCACATTGATCTCATCTTTTATTTGTAGCTTTTTGTCCTTGAATTATTCAAAATATCACGTTTCCCAGAACATCGACTTTAGGTAATATGTTTAGGTATCAATAATGATTCATGCACCGAAAAAAAAATCATTGGCTTTGTGTAAAAGTACTGCGTTTAATCTCATATTGAGATATAATATTATGTGCAATAAATTAATAACAACACTAGTTGATGGTCATAAAAATTAAACTTCAAAAGCAAGAATTTACTAGAACAAATTGTTTAAACTATGCTCAACTGATTAATCGTTTATAATCATGACATGAACATCAATTGCTTTCCAACTGAATGTAAAACTATCAGAAGTGGGACTACATTCCACATTCCTCATGCATTCAATGTATTATCGATTTTTAAATTGGGAGATATGTTGAAACACAGTTTTTTCTTTTCATTATACTATAAACTTTATATTAAACATACAATCTAATAAAGTTCAGTCTCTATTGTTTGGCTTTATAGGCTGCAACCACAGAAATATAGACAAATATATAAATATGTTTATTTGTGATATATTCCATGCTAGATTGCTAAGTTCAGGTACAAATTTTTACCAAAATATTCTATAGTTCTAGTCGACGTGACTTCAAAAAACGACTGGATGTTTGATTTCGCTTTGAAATATATTTTGATTTTTGACTCCTTTCGAAACATCTTTTTTGAAAAATTCTACAGATCTGTTAGTACAAAAATGATAAACTAAACACATAAAAAAATAAAAATGCATTGAACATGTATTCGCTTGGTTTGCTCACCACAAGTACTGCTAAACGAGGTCCTTCCAAAATCCAAAAATAAGCCGTAAAGTTGTAACCCCACCAGCATCTGTTGTGCCCGAGCAAAAGAAAAGAATGCAATAATACAAAAAATGTATTAGTAAAAAAAAACTAACACAAGTTTATATTCATAAATTCACTGTATATTTTAAACAAAGTTATTTAAGTTCAAAGGACAAAACAAAATTTATTGAGTAAATGTTGCAGGCTGACTTCGGTGAAAGTATAAACTATTGGTATAAATCCGAATTGATTGTAAAATTTTGGGAATAGCTACAGTTTACTTACGTTGCAGTGCCATAATGTAAATGAGTTACAACAGCCCAAGTCGCTGTTAGCGGTATCGGAAGTACCCAGCCAATGATTGGGTAGACCAATGGAGAAAGTTTCTCCTCAAACACAGTAACTATTTGGGAAAAATAAAAAGTTATAGAGACAGATTTAATGGCAAGAAGACAAATAACGCGTGCATTCAACAACAAATGAATTCTGAGAATCTCATATATAAACTGAACGAGCAAATAAATCATGATGATGGAGATTTTGTGACCCTAGAAAAATACTATTGGAATTTTCTTCAAAGCTCCACCTCATTTTCGCCAAAGTGTAAATTACAATAAAGTTTGCTTGACAGGAACAGTCGCGACAAATAGTAAGTAATAACGTGAACAATATACGCTCAAATTTTTATTTGGAGGTCAGTTCAGTTTACTTAATCGTTTTATATCATACATACAATATCTCAGTTTGTCCTACCTACAAAGCTTCTAGTTTACCACACATACCTGTAATCATATTGTGAAGATACAAGCCTTCCACAAACATCCACATAAACATTGCCGTTCGAGCATACTCCAAAGCAATGTAGCTGGCCTCGCAAAGAATCGGCTACAGTTTGGTAAGTGAATAAAAACATGAAAGAAAAATAATTGAATTGTTTTACATTCTCGTTGCATTTCTAGTCTAGTACCAAAATATCTATTGTCATATTTAATCATAATAAAATTAGATGATCTACGTGTATTCATTACGTTTGCTGTTAATTGTAAGTCTGTTAAGCTTACCGTATTATCTATTCCTCTCAAGTGATTTGTAGCTTTTTGTCCATCACCATATACTCCGGTAGAATCAGTAGAAGAGTTGTCCCAATTGTCTGTCACATCAGCATTCCAAATCGTTGCTTCAGTATTAGGACGCGTGATAGCTTGATCGGCATACACAATTAGTCGAACTGTCACTTGGATAACCATTGCAATGAAAAGATGACGATGAAGCCGGGTTCGACTGTTTCGTAGCATTCTGGAAACAAATTAGGTTTAAGAACAATATTGTGAGCAATCATATTATAGAGATTTCGCAAGTAGCTAACAAGAAAAGGCGTTAAAAGAGCGTAGCATTATGATAATTTAGAAAATAATGCACATTGGGGCTTAGTAATACCCTGCCTTTATAATTAACGCAGTATGCTATCATAATAGATCAAAGATATGATTTGCAACATTGCATTTGGTAATGTCTACTGTCTACTGAGGGCAAGTCTATGTTTTTCTTCATCGTCAAGGTTAATTATTTAAATAAAATCAGTGGTACTATGTATGATTATTTTTTTTTATATTAAAGACACATTGTTTATAAATACTTAAGAACAACTCGCGTTCATTATTTTTTTAATTTCTAGAAAGCTTTAGAGTGTGTTCTCTCTTTGGTTCCATGATATCAAAATTAATGCTACTTGAGAAATTGAGAAAATAGCAAAGCAAATGAATTACTAAAAAAATTATTCATCCGGTTCCTAAAATGAGGTTTTGTTTGATTTTGTAATAACGGCAGAAATGAAAAAGAAACTAATTCATAATTGTCAGAACACATACATGTAGAATGCGGAAAAAAGGAAATGAATTATGTAATCTCCATTTTTCTTGGAAATAGTATTTTACGAAAGAAACTCACTAAAGTACACAGCTCGTGCTCTATTAATGAAACACGTTCTTCAGAATGTGAGCGTTCAGTGACAATTCGACAATTGCTTTAAGACACATAGAGCCAAATGACTCAAAGGGATTCATTTTTTATTGCATTAATGTAAGAATCTTATCTAAATTCCTTTAATTAAATTCAAATGCATAATGGGCATACATAATTGGGTATAAAGCGTGTCTCAAAAGAAAGCAGTTAATATAGAAAGTTAAAACCACACTTTGGTGTATAAATAGACAGTTAATTATTTACCTACAGTATTTTAATATTGTCAAAACAAAAAAGCAACTTAGCTGGGGGGCCTATTGTTAAACATTTCAAAAGTTTAATTCAAAGCTACATAAGTACATTTGTTTGATTTTTTCAGTAGGCCGATAAGTTAATGTAAACTTGTTTGTAACAGCTTAAGCTTGCCTATACATACGTACTTAAGTACATTTTTATGCAGCGAAGCAAACATAAAATTAGCTTAATTGTATTTCAAACGTAAAATATAAAAAGATTTGAAGATTGCTTACCTGAAATAGCAGAATATGAAAAGAGAGAGTAAAAGAGCTGCCAAAGATAAAGTTAAACCAACGAATTCCAATATCCTTGTGTTTGCTGCAATGTTGAACTTTGTCTGTTTTTAGTTGAAGGTTCAATCCAAGAAGTGTGTTGGTAGGTAAGGATTGTGAGAATTCCGGACATACGTTGAATACATCATTTATTACAGATTAGGGCAGAACCGAGAAATAAAAATGCAAAAATACACATAAAATTATTATTGTAGCGTAGCTATACAATAAATGCACATACTTTCAAAAAATCACCATATAACTTTTGAAAACAAAAATAAATTTCCAAGATTTAATAACACGTTCATGGAAAACTTATGTATACAAAACTTAATATGTTTTGTTTGCTAACAACCCTACTCCAAGAAAACTAAAGCTCTGCTTTCACCGTGCAAATAAAAATCGTCCACGTGAATTTGCTCAATTTGCATCTTTTAGTTTTATTGCTTTAAAATATCCAAAAACCGTGTCTTTATAAAATTCATGGTTGGGTTATGTGTGAATTCGTTCAGAAAACTTCCATCAACTTTATCAAAAGCCTGCTACGAAAGTTTTACAGCATAAATTACACATTTATGAGTTCTCTCCTCCGCAAACTGTGTGTTCCCACAACATTAAACTTATGATCTCTTACTGTTGCGGAATACTTTATGCAACCCATTTCTTTCAACTTTACAACTCAACTTCTCGCCATACTTTCTATTACTGACAACTTGCATCATCGTAAATCAGAAATAGCGACATCCGTGTTTTTATAGTGAAAGAATGATATCAAGGTTTTGCATGATGACTCCATATCCATATAAAACAGGTTTAATATAAACAGTTTAAGCAATGTACCTGCTCTGCATCTGAAGTTCTAGCCTTTTGTAGAATTTATCGTTAATAGAAAACTAAGTAAATTTTCTCATCAAAGTTAAGGCAAAAATAGTTTCAATCATGGTTATTAAATAGAAAAATGTCGAAACAATGATTACAGAGATACACGTTTTTGTCAAGGTGAGGCGTTGAGATATCAGACTACAAATCAAGGTATTTGATTTTGAAAGTTCTATTCGAAGAAGATTTTGCATTCATCCTGATTTTGATAAGATGTTCCGAGATTATATGATAAACAAGAACTGTTTCGCAAGCCTCTGTAAATATTCCATTTTCAACATTATTTTGACTGGACCTGAGCTCCTGCGTTATCACTTTCAGGAATTTTCTCTTATCGCTTCCCAGTAATTGTGCAACTGTAACAAAAACGAGAAGCTTTGATTTCATCATCGTCAAGATCATACATCGTCTTAGAACACACGAAATAAAATTTCCTTGCATTATTGAAGACCGGGTTTTTTTACAGCAAGCTTGTATTGTATCCATTAGCAATGCATTTGCCAAAGCAACCATCGGAAATTGAAATTTTTATTTATTCACTTCCTTACTCTGAGAATTCTACAGTTACTCATGTCTGCCTCATGGCTGATTTTTGAACAGTAAAATTTAATTTGTGTGGCACATGAACTCGTGTACAATGGATTGACATTTTCAATATGACCTACATTACGACAATCAAATTTTATTACTTGAGTCAACCCTATACTATTACCAAATAAAAATATGTTTTACAATATACAATTTAAAAGGACACATTTGTCCTACTACACATTTTGTTACTACGTACTACGCCTAGAATAATTTGATTTACTTCATTAAATGCGTTTTTCATTTTAGTTTACCTGAGCATCGTCATTAGACCCAAGTCTTCTCATAATTTCCTTTATCTCTGGAGTAAGACAGGGCGTGTAATTTGTCCATCCAATTGCACCAGGTAACCCATCTTTATCCAGCCATTCTCCATTGAGGCTGCAGATGCGAAATGCAGATTCTATTGCACAAAGTAAAGAAAAAGCTAAATAGTACTGTGTTATAATATGTTATCTGTGTGGCTTACACTTAGTTCTTTGGAAATTGTTCGAATTATTTGCATTGAAAAGTTTGCTAGTAAATTTCTTCAAGAACTGAACCACATAAAAACTAATCTATTTTTGTTATTGCAAGTACAAATGCCAACTTGGCTTAAAATGTACGAATTAAAAAAGGTTTCGTAAGCATCAGAAATGCTTTTAGCGCCCAGCAGGATGGGCTGAACAAATAAGCGCCGTAGTTTAGAAAGTCAGAATACGAAGATCCCCTTTGTGCATTGTTTGAATTGTACTAAAAACTAAAAGAACACCTTTTACCCCGAATATTGGAAAAGTTTCCCTACTTTGTTTTCAGGTGGTTCTATGATCTCAGAGGTTAAATCCTATGAACTCAATTTTCAAAAAGTTGGTTCTTTGGGAGAGCAAAAACAAAAGTAGCATTCTAAAGTGAAACAGCCGAGAGTCAATAAATTCTACCGATTTATTAAACACATGGAAAAGGAAAGAATAATGAGCTGTATAGAAATAAAGACATTTTAAATGTAACTGAAGTACTGCTTTTCATTCTTATTGGAAATACTGAACGGAAAGTGGGCACAAAAGATCCAACAAAACAAAACAAACCTTTACTGTAAATATATTTGTTTACTTTTACGTCTCAGAATTTGAAGTTTAAATCCCAAGTAAACATGCTAGAAAGATGTAATATGACTTACTTGTAATATCGGATCCTTTAAATGAAGGACATTTGGATGACGCTACACTTCCAGCTTGTGTTGGCCCCCAACATGAAAATCCATCCCACATCGGTGGACATTCTGATCCTGTTATGTAACACAAGAGGAAATACAAAGTTGTAGGATATAGAAAATAACAACTTACAAGTCGGGTACAAGATGTATTACAAATACATAGTAAAAATTTAAGTTTAAAAGCTATTTCCAGAACTACTACTTTCTTTACACTTCTTGAGCCATCTTGTAAATATTTAACCTTTAGGATTGTGGGTTACGTATTTGTATTATTTACCCTGTAAAGAGGTAACCAAGGTAGTCTAAAATGGAAAGGATAGTTGTTGTTGACATATTTGTATTAGATGCATGACATCGATACTCAATCTATTTTGAGTGAAAAGTATTCCCCAAGGCATATACAGACCTGGGGATTACAACAATGTTTATAGTGAAATAACGCAAACCGTTGTTTATAAACATGATGTGTGTTTGTGTTCTTGATTTTTTTCTTAAAAGCTATTTTAGATGCATACACAAAAATAGCCTATTTTTACGTTGGCTATCCGGCCATACGAGTTTTTTATTCGATACTTTTACAATTCAGCACGAAATAGCTTTCAATTTACCTTGCAGCAATTTATTATATAATATTAAATGAAAATAAATATGACAAAATTAGACATCTTTTTTAAACAAAATCTCATCACTTTGGCTTACTTTTCTCAAAATTCTTGTACGATATGGCTTTTGTATGGCTTTTGCAAAATAATTCATAATTACTTTTGGCACAGTCATAAGCCCTATATAAATAGTATAGTATGATTACTACAACTTACAGTGCCTTCTCCTTTAATCATTAAATACCCATGCATAAAATTTGTCAAGATGCCATAAATATTTTATTAGACTCATCATTAGAGCTGTTCATGCAGGAGCGCTTTTATATAAAGCTATATGAAAATGGACATGGGCTACAAGAGAAACTTATATTTTACATTCGTGCAGCAAAATTAATCATGAAAAACACTCCAAATTTGGTCTTGAACTCATCAAATGGATATCGGTTTGATTCACTATGGTCCTCAAGACTAGTTGGTTTTTATATTATGAAGCTGAAGTCAATCTTGAAAATCCCCATGGACAATTGAACTTATCTAATAGTTACATTTTAATTTTAATTTTTGCCTAAAAAACTTACATACATCTGTAAATATTTATCTACCTATGTATTTGTAGAAAATTTTGTTTGTTCATGCTTGTCATGATGCCCTGAAGATGGTTTACAGAATGAAACCGAAACGTCGGCATTAAAAGTTTATGTTTCAAAAAATGTCCTCTAACGTCGTTATTTCCTTAACAAATTAGTCAAATATAAGTGCGATGTTATTGAAACTAGGCAGTTAAAAATGCATGCTTGAAAAATAATTCATGAGAAATTGAAGGATTAATGCAAATGTTCTTGAAAAATACTTAATTCGTATAACCGGTGCTGTGAAGCGGTTATTTAATATGACTCGTTAATCTTACTCCACGGGTGAATTGTTGGTAGTCCGTTTTAAAACTTCAAAACGTTTGGTTAAATGTGACCCGTTTTTTGAGGAAACGCATGGTGTTTTCCATCAATTTTTTATTGGGATAAAAATCCGTTAAACGTTATGAAATTGGAGTTAATTAGAAATTGGGTTTTGGCATTGGGCTTAATTTGGAATTTTGTGATTAATTTTTATTATGGGATTTACCGAGGTTTCTATTATTCGGTTCGGGTATAAATTGTCAGAATATTGTCCCGACAGAAATTTGTATCGTGAAATCTGAAAGATGTATGCTCATGTATTTAAATTGCTAAGTTACTCTGATCCAAGAAGTGTTCCAAGAAGGATTGAATTATAGACCCGTCCCGGACGGACAGTCAATAGGTTCAAACGCATAAGATACTGTATCGAGTATCCAATAACTATTAGCTTTATTTTCTTCTGTTTATTGATCATTTTAACCTGCCGATTTAACCCTTTGTTTAACCACACAACAAGTCGAAGCTAGTTTTTAAATGTGTCATGATAAACTTGTGAATTTTTTGCCATTTATTAACAACTTACTGAATTAGGTTTTTATTGTTTTTATACCGGTAGTTATATCGACCAGCTTTTTAAATATAGAATATAATAAAATCTTTGCTAACTTTATGCATTAATATGTAATAAGAAACAATGTGTCAAAACTTGTTTTTTTGCTGATAATAGATTATTTTATTAATCATATTCAATATTTTTTTAAGTTTTTTGCAAATGTTTAAATAATAAGTGTTACATTTAACTATATTAACTCATGAAAATATCTGTATGTATGTATATTATATTTTTTACTGAAATAAATTATACTAATCTAGCTATTACCGTTTCCCGAAACAAAGTTTACCTTCTGAATAACATACATTGCATTAATTTAATCGCGACAATAAGCCAGTTTGCTTCGTTTTACAAAAACTTTGAATATTACGCAGGATTTGAAATATAAATGGGTATTGGAGATATTATTACTAGTTTTAATTATGTTACAAAATATTCTTATGATTATTTGAGCTAAGCTTATGCCTTTTTAGTATATACTTAACATAAATACCTTGTTTTATCCTAAAAAAGAAATTAATAAAATAAATTCATAAAAACTTCCTACTTTTTATAATTATACATTAGATGTCTTCACCAAATAAGCACAAAATGCATCATGAATTTTTTTTAGAAATTATCCTGGAACCACTTTCTGCTATTTTTGTTAGATAAACATTTTAGAATTGTAACTTAAACATTTTAGATATTTAGTCTAAATTAACTTTGCTTCAGCTGAACCAAATTTATTATTTAATAAAATTACTAATCAACATTCATTTGCCTGGCTTTAAATATTAAGTCATTATTTATTTTCCTTACTAAAATATCCCCTTACCGAATAGCTCATTATTAACTCATCTTAATTAGCCTAATAATAAGCCTAACCTATCTTATTGATTAATTCGGGATGCCAACTATTAACATGAATTCGTAGATCTGCACGCGCCTTATACAAGTTTCCACATTTTTCACATTTATATTTACCTGGTTGGTGGGAGTACATATGAGCAAGTAGTCTACTTGATGTCACACAACGCATCTGACACAACTTGCAGTTAAATGGTCTCTCATCAATTTTCCCTCGAATATGTAAAAACAAGTCCTTTTCCAACATGAAACTTTTATCACAAAAAATACATTGGTATGGTTTCAAATTTGTGTGCCTTTGTTTGTGCATTTCCAGCGTGTGTTTTGCAGTAAACTCTTTTCCACACTGCTCACACCTAAATGGCTTTTCACCCGTATGTTTTCTCAAGTGTGTAGCTTTCGCCGAGTCAGTGCAAAACGTTTTAAAACACAATTCACATCCGTAGGGTCGTTCCTCGACATGCCTTTGAATATGATTCAGCAGGTAATCTTTTGATGGGAATTTTTTCTCACAAAATATACAGAATACTGGGTTTTTTGGACTGTCATGTATCTGGTTTTTGTGAGAATTCGCAGCGGTTTGGCTAGAAAACATTTTATCACAAATGTCACATTTGAAATTTTTTGTTACTGGAGCGTGAATCCTTGCGTGAGCTTTTAAATCAGCCTTGGTATGAAAAGCCTTAGAACAACAACTGCACTTGAAAGGCTTTACAGTTCCATGTCGAAGACGATGTGTTGATAGGTTCGCCTTACATGAAAATAATTTGTGACACTGATCGCATTTAAAAAGTTTTTCATTTGTTGTATGAACACGCTTTATGTGACCTTTTATGTCCTTCTTGTGTTTAAAAGCTTTATTGCAGGATGGACAAGAGTATGCTCGCAAATTTGTGTGAACTGATTCGATATGTATCTTCAGGTATTTTGGACAAGTTACCAATGTCCCACAAATATGACAAGGAAACCGAATTCCCTCATGGGTGGCATTCACATGACGCTTAAGGTCACTAGATCCAGAATAAGATTTTGAACAAAATTTGCATTTATAAGGACGCTTGCCATGGTGAAAAGTAGCAATATGGGTCTTTATAGAAAACTTTTCCGAAAAGGTTTTGGAACAAAGCTTGCAGGGAAATCGATTCCGAGGTGTGGTGCTGTGGAACCGCTTTAAATGCCGCCTCAAAAGTTTGCTTGAACTGTACCATTTGTCACATTCCATGCACTTTATTTTTGCCATGTTGGAGTTTACCAAACTTAATAAATTTAATAAAATCACTGATCAAAAATTAAATATAGATCGTTTAACACTAATTTCACAATACGTTAAATATTGATATGTAATAAATAGTTAATAAAATTACTCGCTCGAGGTATCAAACATAAAATTATTTAACTTTAGTAATTTATTAGTTGATGAGGAAATTTGATGTAAACAAGCTACCAGCTGGGTGCAATCACAAACATTTAAACTAAAACAATAGGAAACTTTTCTAAATGTATGTACGAGCTACTACTTACGTGATACCTTCCCATGCATTCTTGCCTTATTACCTGTCTTTGTAAACCTAAGGTAAAAAAGGGATAACACAAAAATTTACTAAACCAAAAGAAAACAGACAAATGACGGTCAAACAGCCTTTTGAACAAATGCTTACACCAAGTGGTATTTTAGTATTATAAAAAAAGTTCGCTTTTCATCAATATGTATAGATTAAGCTCCTGGAAATTTTTATACTTATTAAAGAACTAGCATCCTTATAACATAATTCAGCATCAGTGTATTGATGATATATGAATTCACTTGTTTTATTTTAATATGCATAACATGCTCGTTTTTCTTGTTCACATGAGAACATGTGAAATTAAAACTATGAAACTATTGAATTTATATTAGAAAAAATATATCATTTTATTAAACCAACACTTTTTTACGATAAACTCATGTCCTTTATGTTCCACCACAAACTTTTCGAGTTCTTTGTGTCAAATTACCATTCAATATACTAAACCATTGCGCAATACTTTGTATGATTTGGTAACTAAGCTGTACAAAATACTCATGCAACATTCATTTGATTTTACATACTCCCAAAACAAACTCTCAGAAGAAACAAAGTAAATATTTTTTTTATCTCACTTTCCCATACGTACATATGTATCTAGGTATTTATGGTTTGTAAACACAACATGTGCATACATATACTTTTACCTGATTACTCCACACTTCACAACAACAAGTGAATTGTGGAAAAAATATGTATGAGCAATATTTAAACAGGTGTTTATAAAATCCATATGGGATTTCCTTATCATATAATTGCAATGTAGATGTAGAATACCACTTGTTCTTAAAAAATAATGACAAACATCCGGTAGCCATTTGCAAGTTTACATTTCTCTGGTAAACAGACAAGTCGAAATTGTATTTTACATTAACCAAAATTTAACGTGATTGTGAGAGGTTAATAACGGAATTGATAAGAATATAGTTAATATAGGAAAATTATCAGCAATAAGGTGAGTTATATGATTTTTGTCTAAACGAGTTCTTTTTTCTACTTGATCAGGTTGTGATAAGTTGTCATCATAAAGGTAATATTTAGAGGTGAATGTTGTGTTGAACCACTGAACCAGCTTCACAGTTTTTTTTTTATTTTGGGTGGAATTTTTTTTATTGTAGTTCAAATGAATTTATAATACCTGTGATAATTGGTATAATATACATATAATTTGTATGAATTTTAGAGATGCTTATTTGGCTCTCGGAACTGAATTTAACATTGTTTTACCAAGATGGAGAAACATGACTGGATTATTGTTGGACATGGATTGGGAAGTTATTTTAAAACGAAAAGAAATGGTAATTTATATAGTAAGAAATAAAAATTATAGCTTAACAAACGTTAAATTTTGTTTTAAAATTATTATATTTGATTTTAGTCTAACGTCGAGGTAAACATGGACTAGAGCATTTTCGGACCGGAAGAACAAAAAAAAATGTTAAAAAATTTGTCAAAAAATAATGCATAAATATTCGAGTTAATATTTATATTGTAGTGTAAAGTGTTTAAGGGTTTTAAATAATGGCCCAAAAATATTATCCGGAATAATTTTTTTTTTGAGTAAGATAGAGTAAGTTAAGATGTCAGAGAAAAATTATCAAGTTGTTAGTATGTAAAGGTGGTACAAAGTTTAGATTGTTTATGTACAAACATAGTGTTAACTACGGAAGATTTTACTGACGAGTTTAATTACCGAGTTTTACTAACCATGTTTGTGTTTTTAAAGAAGCCAATGAGATAATGTACTAAAATTTCTGTTTTCTTTCGGTTTAAAAATAATTAAACCCGTCTGTCAAATTTGAAGAGCTGGAAAAAATTCTAGATGAAAGTGGTTGTTAACTGCACACAATGTATGTGAATGTAGTTACTTAAACTAAATTTTAATACATTAAAATTACGTCATTTTTTTGGGCTAAACAAATGAGTGGATAAGATAATCAGTATGCTTAACCTTACAAATATTATTGTTAATACGTATGTAATATTTGTTTGTTTTGTTTTGTTTGTAACTTTGTTTTGTGGTGATCATGGTGAATCCCTAAGTTAACACCGTTATTTTAAATGCCCACTTTTTAATGTAAAGGTAAACGTTTTTTTATTAACCTAACTAAATATCTTAAATATCTAATTATGGAGATTTGAAACTTGTGCTGTTCGCACAAAAATGTATTATTAAATATACAGCATCAGTATTTGTCAAATTTTATATCGATAAAAAAATCTTCTCTAGTAACTCGACTAAAAGAAGTTTACATTAGGATTGCAATGAAAACAAGGTGGTTTTCACCCTACATTAATTAACTGATATAAATAAATGTATTAACTTTTGAAAGAATTTTTCGTCGTTTAGCAAACTTGTAATTGTCTCAGAAGTTATTAAATGTACTCAATAGCTAAGATCTAACACAGAATATTAGTTGTATCAGAAAGAGATTACACAATTCTTTCAATGGAATATTTTCACACTTCCAGGAATAATGTTTAAAACAAATTTTATCCAACCAAAAAGATATATCGTTTTGGAATGTGATACATATGGTCGCTTGATAGTTTTTTTAAGGATGATCTGACCGTCGTAAAAATTGTTAACAAAACTTGTGGCATTATAATTTACTAAAATTATAAATAATTTTACATGGTTAAATTAATTTTAACGACAAAATATTATGATTATCCTTCAGTAGGAATGTATACCATAAAATTGTATAACATGAACACTAGTAATAAAACGTGATAATTATGGTATTTATAATTGTAATCGAATAATGCTTTGTGTAAGAAATAGTTTTACGTTACATGATAAATTATAATTTGAAAGTTAGTAAGTTTAAAATTGACTTTCCTTCACTTCCCAACACTGTTGGGTGAAGCTTTCTCCCGTGTTAGTAAACCGAAATGAATTATTGTTGGTTTGCACAAGTAAAGTGGACCACGACAACAACAACATGAAAGTTGGGTCCATAACATGACAATTCATTTAGAGAATATTTGAAAATGTAATTCAAATCTATTTACTTTAATTTGAATTTGTTAAAAGTTGTCACATTTATTTGTGTGTATGTGTTGGTACAATTAAATTGTAAACAAATTTAATTTTTACAAAAAAACTACATGCATACTTAATATATGAATTTGGGAAAGCTGAACGGAAGCCTGAATGTTATATCTAAAAAATTATATGCTCAACTTGAGAAAAATGAATCAATTTTTATTTTTGTGCCAGAATTATTCGATTATTGAAACTAATAAACACTTAAAAGTTACATAATATTGTAAAAAGTTTAGTTAAGTTGGTAAAATAACGAATCATCAATGTAGTATGTTTCGTTTTAAACAAATATGATACGTATACATATAATGTAGGCATGTTATATTGATAACTGAATTACAATTTTTCAAAAATATGCGTCTGTGGTTTACGATAATAAATTGATGGGAAAATGTATAGGTACAAAAGATTTCTATAAATAATTTATACTATCGTACAACTTTAAAAAAAAAATAATGAAAAGGATTTTTCTAATTAGCACAATATATTTTACGGGTAAATTAAAACTACACATTTAATAATTTAAATAATGCTGTGGTGTTGAATTTTCTAGTGGAATTAATTAGCAAAAAAAGTCCACGATCTGCAAAACTTGTGCATAAAAAGAACCAAAACTATCGAAATATCAATTTTTACCGCTAAATGTTTAAAAAATCATTAATATGAAAAAGAAATATCTAATAACAAAAGGTGAAGTGTTTATGGTAATAAATAATCATATTAAGTACGTATTTTGATAAATAGCCTGTTATAATTTAACTCAGCAATGATAGCCTGGAAAACCAAATATTAACTCACAACTTACCTAACTGTTAATTTTAAAATTACATGAAGTAAAATATGAAGGCAAATAAAATTGAGTGAGTAAAATAAGAATTGGTAAAAAGAAAATTGACAACATATAACCAAATATTTATTTATTCAGTCAGCATTTCTTCAGTTGTCACCGCAAAACTGTAAATGTAATCATCGGTCGTTAAGTTAAAAAAAACTCGACTTTCTATGCTTTATATCCATGCCAAAATAGGTTTTATAATAAATGCTATGTTTTATTATTTTATTAAATACCAGAGAATTAAATCGTGATATATTATGTACTATAATATATAACACCAAATTAAATTGTTCGTATTCGTACAAAGTATTTAACCTCGTTTTCCAGTAATATTATGAGTTTCTTTGTTCCAAAAAGCCTAACTTGGTTAATATACATACAAATATTTCACACACAAATCAGTTAACCTTTCATTTAAAATAATTGATAGAGATAAACATTTCAAACTACGGACAGCTTTCAGAATTTATTCAAATGACAGCCAACCATAATTGAAATTCTATCCAAAATACCATTTTGCTTGCGTGCTGTTTGGATTTCAGAAGTCAGCGGAAAATAAAGGAACATCTTACTTTATTTCTTACTAAAACAACATGTCACTCAACTAAGATTTCTTAAATATCAAGATTTGAAAATCCAGTTGACAGTAAGTCTATAAAATGGTATGCTTTAAGATTTTCAAATTTATTTTAGAAAACATTACCGGTGAGCTGTCAACTTGTAGCACAAATCAAACGCTTCAATATGCACTTCTGTTTTAAGCAGATAATTTTCTCATGACATGAGAGAAAGAGAATTAAAATATTTTAGTTAGGTAATTTCGCTGGTTTTCCCCAAGTTTGAAGTGGACCGAGGTTTGATTCTAGACAACAACTTGCATGCTAGTCTACATTGTAATGGATTTCATTTATGCTTTGGTAGTCAACTGAACACAAAGTCAAAGTAGTATTCCACTAAGAACGAAACTACTGCCGAATTGTTTAAAGAAATTGTATATTGCTGTATGCCGTAAACATTAAGAGAAATATGACTAATTAATAGAGGGCCCGTGAATAAACTCAATTTTTAATTGTAATTTAAATATATTGATTAATATACCAAATGGTAAGCACAAAAAGTAAAAAAAAACATTAAAAAATCTAAAATAGGTTTTATGTGAATATTTTTTTGTTGAATTTTTACTTAAAGGGTGTGGAGTAAAATATGTAATGGGTCCGCAGTAAAATAAATTGGACGAAATTTTGCTTCAAATTATTAATTACAGCAGTTACATCAACTACAGTGCAACCTTCCGAGGATCAAAGAGGACAAACCAATGTAGGTCCTATTTCTTCGATTCAATTATTGTGGATTAGCAATGCAAAACTGTTATAAGAAAAAAGTTGAGCTTAGGATGTATCTAGAAACAAATAATTAACAGGTATCATTCCACTGAAGGGTCTTGGCAAAAATCTAACAGAGTGAAAGCAATGTAGCTCTCTTACTTTAACCAATGTTTAACCATGATAGTCGTTAACGGATAAATAGGTAAAAAATTATAGCATTATTTTTATTATTTATTTATTTATAAAAATTTATAGAAATAGAAGTTCAGGAAGGATAAGAATATTCGTCTCAATTGTATATGAAAGCATGGATCTTTGACAAGAAATTCGTAGCTTTTCTAAAATTTTCAACGATTAATTTTACTTTCCTATGTAGGACTTAAGATATCGGTTTTTCAATTATTAGAAACTAAATTAACAATTACATTTTAGAAAATGAAGTTTTTTTTTGATAACGGCCCAACAGCCATAATTTACGTACGTATGTTCGAATTATAATACAGTAATTATTAAACAGAGATTATCACAAATGTAATGTGATATCTTTAAAAATATTTAAAAAGTCAAAGAATTATTCTCTGACTAAACAGTATCCATTGTGAAAAAAGTCAAAATCTACAACGGTACTTATCTCTTCTGGTTAGTATAATTCTTAGATATAAATTATTAACAGTAATTTTGGCTCATTATTGTGTACCAAAACTTAAGAAGTGAAAACTGTACCTGCATTTGAATAAGGGGGTCTTTTTTAATTTGCGGGTGTTCACCATCTAAATAGTTGTCTAAGGGGCCTAAAAGAGAATCACGATCCGTAAATTTTGCGTCTCCACCCAAAAAAGTTCCAAGAGTCTGAAAAACATTCATTTTGTGATTAACCGTGACGAATTTATAACCAACGACAAATGTCACTTGTAAATCCATTCTATTGTGGATTGACACTACAACTAATGAAAACGTCTTTCAAAAAAGGAACGTTAGTTGAAATTTTCAAAAACTATGACACAAATTTTTAGAGTTAGGTTAATTTAGACATCATTGTTTGTACATTTTTGTCCACAATTGAATACAAATGTATGCTATTCATACGTGCTATCCTCAATTCGAATCAGTAATTTATTAAAATAGCACAAGAAGTGAATGTTAATTTTTTTAGCTGTTCTGATATGAATCAATTTAGTGCAATTATTTATTTGGGAATGTATGCAACATTTATAAAACACTAAACAGTGATACAAATATTTTACCATGGAAAAACGAAAAACTATAATTAAAGGCATACATTTTGAAAGTATTTTGACTACTAGAGCAACCAGATGAAATTCAGGGGAGACTCTGAATAGTTATGAAATGAAGAAACCTCAATATTGCTACTTTGAGCAAAAATGATTCAAATTAGTTTTTTGGTCAGTCAGTATGCCCAACAACTATCAGTGTCAGTATAGTAGCTAAAAGATCAAGTTTTATATGGACTAAATACATTGATTTGTTGAATTATACAATCGATCGAAATCTAATACAAAAATATGCTTGTTTCTTTCTATATCATGTAACGAAATAAGAAACCGGTCAACCACCATGTTAAATTGGAAAGAATATCCATACTAACAATCAGAAATGACAACACAATGTAGATATTGTCATTTTAAACTGTTTACTAAAGATATGTACACCACAGTATCAGTTAGTAAGAAGATTCAAATTGTCTAAATAAATGGAAATGATTTAAAAAAAATTGTTTTGAAAAATTTACAAAAAAATAATTCAAGTCCATTAACTTTGTCGGATGTGTTACATTTTGCAAAGAACTTTGCAACATAATTTGAGAAGAACAAATATGAACATTAGTTTCATTAAATTATGTTTGTTTGGGCTACAAACTTAATCATATAATTTAAGTATTTTGGCAAAATTTAACCATAATTCTTTAGTATATTTTATGATGAAGATGACGTGATTCCCAAAGAGCATAGCCATGGTCCACTTTATTTTAATATCTTGATTGTAGTTAGTACAAATTAACAACTACAGTGAGAAAGTAGGATTTAAAATAGGTTAAATTTATTGGATCAAATATTTGATTACTGCTTACGCTACATGCATAACAACTAGCAATTTTTTGAATTTGAATTTTTGCTTGAAACTATTCATCCTATTCCGTCGCAAAGTTTGTTCAGTTGTATTTTGTGGCAGTTTTTTGGGCAAAAAAAAGATTCTTAAATCGAGATGCAGCGAAAACTCTTGTTAAAGTTGTTAGTAAGTTATAGATTTTCTGACAGTCAAAATTTGCAATCTAATGTAGATATTGTCATTTTAATTGTCTTATTAAAAGTATTCTATTTTAAACTGTTAAAATATTGGTTTACCGATAGGAACAAGCCTGCTGTAAACATTTACAAAGAAATACTTGATTCGTCTGATTATCTTTGATGGTTTTTTTAAATCAAGCAAAGTAAATGCATTAGCTTAGTTTTATTTGCTAATAAATTGCTATTCTGGAGGACTTTAAAAATTCGGCTTAAACTGTATATTTCATTTACTTTTTAATTTTACAAGATATGTCGTAATTACAATATTAACGCTTTTGTATCGTGGTCTGAATTAAAAATAAAAGCATTTCAAACTTAACAACTCCAAATTAACATTGCAAATGGAAAATTAAAAAGGTGTTCATGCCATTGTTTGGATAAAAGTTGCTAATTGTTGACACAAAAATTCTTCCTAAACAGTCAGTCCTGAAGCCCAGTTGACAATGGTAATTGTGGGTGCATCCATGAAGGAATATTGAAATGTAAAGTAATACGTTTAAGCCCAAGAATAATCTAATTTATCTATACAATATCTACCTTAAGCCTAAATTCGACTTTTACTATTGACTCTTTCGGTTTTTTAAAAACTAAAAGTAGATAAAATTAAAAATATAAGCTTGCGAAACATCCATATACAACATGACTTTAAATATCGCTTAATCTATAAAAACATGTTGTATTTGACAGGGTAAGCTGCCATATAATCAGGAAATATTTTGATGAACTATAAATAACTGAAAACAAAATTGATTTTGTTTTACGTAAGATTTTTTTTGTTATAGTCCAGCAAAAACTGAATTTATTTTAAACAACAATACTAAATATACAAAATCTAAGTTATAAATACGTCCATTAGTAAGATATAACAATTATTTTATAATATTTTCCCTTTAAATCAATACCCGTGGAGTATTATTCTGGCATTGTGTAAACCCACGTCGCACTAGTCGTCCTATATAAATTACGAGTAAAAACGTTCCTAACATTTAAAAACCCATCTAATTCCCTGTTAAAAAGTAAAAAACGAATGTTAACTTAGTTAACGTTCCCATTTATATTCTGAATATGGCAACCATACTTCATTGGAAAGCATATCAGTTAAAACACCAACTTTTTGACCAATACCTAAGCCCACATAAAATTTTCTGTGACGTCCCAACAGAAAGATTTGTAGTTCGACAAAACAATAAAAAGCTGCTTCAATTCTATGTCGGATTCGTAAACGTGTTTTTACACAGCTTTATTTGTTTATACATGACTATTACCTTCACAAATTCTCAGAACGACATTCCACTGTATTTAACTTTGCTTTATGTACAATTTACTGGATTTTGTTCGCTCTCTGCCGCACTTTTCTACTTGGAAATAACGCATGGAAAACAAATGTTTGAAGATTATTTTAATACACTTTTTCGATTTGATCGGTTCATAAGACAGGATCGCAGAAAGGTTGGCTATGCAGTACGACTAGATTTCAAGCAATTATTACGAAAAGGTAGGTAATATTTTCAGCTTTTGTAATAAAACTTTTACCATTATCTCTACATTTTTTTCTAAATTACTTTACAGAAATATTCTACGTCTTTCGACTAGATAACTCAGCTGATATAATGGGACTTTTGATGATTTATCTTGTCATAGCTTTTTTCACAGTAGTTGTACTTCTCCCAGTAGCTGGAGTTGCAACGAAATATGATCCAATTGGATTGTTTATGGATCACATTCAAATATTATCGGATTACCAGTATCTTAAAATCATAATAAGATTTATCATGACACAGCATCTGGTTTTGGAGGCAGTACGTGCGTATGTTACGTTTTATTTGCCACTTGTTTCAACCTTTAACATATTTTTATGTTGCTTAAGAAAAATAAGTAAATTATCCGCTAATGATAATCCCATGAAATTTTACATACAGCTTCGTATCGTTCAACAAATTGGAATGACACCAATACGAATACTAGCTGGTGAGTTAATGTCGATAGGTTTTATTTTATGCGTTGTAGGCAGCTGGATTATTGTATGCGGAAGGGAGATATTTCCTACTTTAGTCTACGGTATAATGACAATAATTACAATTGTGATATACATTGTGATTGGTGAAACAGTGCCGAGAATTGTGGAATGTGATGAGTTGAGTAGAAAACTGGTAAATGAGATATGGCCTAGGAGAAAGCTTGAAAGTATTGATTTGACTGGTGGGTTACAATACAAAGTTTGGAAGAAAGCTTTGAATTCGCAAAAACCTCTAACATATTATTATGCAGCTGCTGCTTTTGATAAGGAAACAAAAAGAAATTTTTATTATAATATTTTTGCGTACACAGTTAACATGGTGCTTTTAAATTCAAGTAGTAGTTTTTAGTTTTCGAAAAAATTGTCAAACTTTACGATCATAATTTTGGTTAACATCGATTTAACATAACTTTCTAAATGGAGAAAATCAAGTTTCAATTGAAAAAAATCAAAGTGTATTTACAAAGTTAATATAATATTTGAATAAAAAATCGTGTTTATGGATTTTAGAAGCAAAATGAGAAATGTTTTAAGAAACGAAAAATATAAAATCAGAAGGGATAACAAGAAAGCAGGATTATAATTGGAGTGGATTTTTGTAATGTTTTTCAGCATTTTTAACTGTCATTATTTATTGTTTATTTAATTATAAAAGATGACTTGAAAAAAATGAAGACTTAATATTATTAAAAAATTTCGTTACAATTTCTTGCTACGACTTAGCATTTAAAGTAAATAGTGTGCTCGACAATGTGTGTCATCCACATGGTTAAATTATTTATGTGTTTTTTTAGTTTGGAACAGAAAACTAAAATACGTCTTCCTATAATAATCGCGAACAATATTCCTGCATTCATAATTTATAACTTCAACATTATTCTGACGTGCTTTCTGAATATTAGAAGGTGAAACAAAAAAGCTTATGTATTTGCTGAAATTACGTGATGAATATACATTATACATTTGTGTTATTTGACGTTTACAAAAACTGTTTACCAGAAAGTAAATTCAACTTTTGCAATAGCTTATCGTTTTATTAATCGAACTTTCCAAATAATACTTTACACTGAATATTTCTATGATGCTAGCTTTTGTAATAATTTAATTTTGTGGTTGTTGCTATCGTCGAATGGTTTATTAGATATTTATGAATACGTTATCGTTTAATCAGTCATGGTGTTTTCGCTTTCACATCACAAATATTATAATTACCATCCTCGATCCTCACCAGCTCCTAAACAAACATTAATGAAATTGGTTACTGGTCTATTTCAACCTCAGTCAGTTTATGGTTTGGAAGTAAAAATGAACTCAAAGTGCAAGTGGAGCTTGGGCTTGGCATAGTTTAATGGTGATCTGTTTTGTATAAATATATAACTATGAACCTTGTTAAACAACTTAGTGTTAACATTTAGTTTGCTAAGGTAGGTACAGACATGGAAAACCTGTATTCGTTCTCCAACCGAAGTCAAAACGTTCGCCCAATATAAAATTTGTAACTAACAAAA